>JAOTRH010228732.1:0-10249 GCA_034768845.1 Heliamphora exappendiculata
ATCCTTTTCTTCTTTTTTGTTTTGTTTTTGTTGTTGTGTGGGTGTTGTTTTTTTTGGGGGGGTGGGGTGGGGGGAAGACTTAGCATTAGGTGAATAATGCCGCTCTAAACCTCGAATATTTAGAAGCCCTCCAACCTTGTCCAATTGAAACTTTTGTCATCTTCTAAACCTTGATCATAAGATCTCTCCTCTCATACTCCACGACCATATTTGTAAGAACAAAGATCTTATGAATGGAAAAGGACCATCTAGAACTCTCTTTGTGAACTTTCTTGAACAAAATGTTGACCTAGAAAAAAAACATTGCCACAGTTGCCCGACCAAAATGGTCGACGGAACACTCCGATAATGAAGTCAAATACCGGTGTATGGTGAAAGGTATTCAAATGGGCCAGGTTTTAGCAAACCAAGATAGCATACCTCTCTCTCCCATGGCCCGTTCTATTTATAGAGTTTAATATATGGGTACCCTACACTCTGACCATTAAGATTTGATTTCATCTCTTATGCATGTTTTAAAGAAGAAAAATCATGTCTCATGCATTAAAATCCTTAAACATCCATTTTTTTGTGATTGACATGGCTGAGTTGGTATTTTTTCCATCACATTGACGGAGGCTAATTGCACATCTAATTAGGCATGGTGCCACTATTGGTGGGCATTTATGACTGGACAACATTGTTTGGCGAGTTGTTACCGTTAGACCTTGGACCCCAACACTCTTGGATCCCAAACCCACGACTCAGAACCCCCGAACCCTTGGGCCCCGAACCCCTTGCCCTGACCCTTGGCATGCATCGTCGTTGCATTCCGAAGAACAAGAATGGATCTAAGAGATCATCCCCAACTCCTTAAAGTGCTCATCTCCTGCACCTGATGGTGGCATCTTGGCTCGACATCTCAACACTTCATGGATAGTACCTGAAGGTCAGAAGCTAGTGGTTGGAATCTCGGCACTTAGTAGTCGGATCCTAATGATCAGCAGCTCATCTCAGTTCCGTACTTAACCGTCTCTTATTTTCGATAGCATAAAGAATCTTCTCGATAGCCAAAAAGGGATCATACCAAGATTCAACAAGTTATCTTGTATGATAAAGAGGAAAGACCCAGTTCACACTCATTTCTTGAAAAGTTCTCGGTCGGGAGAAATTGTTCGAAACTTTATTTTGGTTGCTCGGTGAAATGTAGATGACCATTTTTTATACCTCTCGTTGTTATAGAGTGACCAGATTCTGAAAAGAACAAACAAGTTTCTCTTTTCACTAAAAAGCTCTAGCTTCTTTAGGCACCTAAATTCCTAGCTCGACTAGGCATTTAAAGTTCTAGCTCGGTTAGGCATAAAATCTTACCCCACATAGGCATTAAGCTCTAACTCAACTAAGCATCAAAGCGACATAATAGAATGAGCTTCGCGGTATAAACCTCAAGGCATATGGAGCTTCCTCTTTCTCATGAAAGGAGCACGAGAAAGCTTGTGGCTAAATGCATGGGAAAAAAACCGTCATTAATCATAAGAGAACCAATCCCCTAACAAGCCCAACCTAGCATTTTATCTTCCTATCATGAGATGTGATATGATGTGATAATTCAAAAAGATTAATTCTCTATCTCCTCTTATATATGTTTGTTCAACCATTCTAAAAGAAAAATACTTACTCCCTTTCTTACTATACATTTTTCTCTCAAGCCCATTTAACTTGGCATCAGATGACCTCCAGCTAGGAGATTTGTTTTGTAAGAATTCGGCGATAAGTGCACGTGGGGAGCTTCATCATCTTCTTCTTCGTTTGACTATTTTCTTAATTATTTTATGGGTATATATTTTTAGCCTCCCTCCCCTCTCCTCTCGCACACGCGTGCGCGCATACACACACAAAAGATATTTTTTAGTTTATAGACTTTTAAATTAGATATTGATTTTACTAGTTACGACAATTACAATAAAAATAAAATTTTTTATTATAAAAAAGATGGTATTGCCGGCTGGAAATGTGGTAATGATCAACTTCGTAAAAAAATATATGGTCAATATATACACGATAGTTTGCTTGTATTTATTGAGATTAACATGCAGCGGGGAATAAGAAATTTAGTTTATAGGGATCACTAATTAACTTAAAATTTTAATTTTTTATAATTAATAACAATAGAATATTGCTAAAACTTAAACAATTATTAATAAATATAAATTTTGCAATGTATACTTTCACAAAAAATTGTGACAATTAAGGTAAAAATTTATTTATTTGAGAATAAGTAAAACTTATATGCTCAAGTAGATACTAATCACTATTGAAAACATATCAAATTAATTAAAATATTATAGTGCTAATTCAACCGTTTTTAATTGACTTGTTATCTTGATTTTAAATTTTTTCAATTTGAAAGTTTTGCAATATTTGAGAATGCTTTAACAATTTTTTATAATTTTTTGTATGAATATCACGATATTTATATGATATTCTACAAACAAATAAAATTTTATTAAGTATTAAATGTTCTCTCGCAAGTAGCATATGAATAAAATTTATAGGTGTAAAAATCGAGTAAATGTCCTAATTTAGTAAAAATTTTAAAAATGTTATCTTTTAAAATTGGTTATTTTAAGACCTCTTGTGGCAAATGTTTCTATAAAAAATTAAAATAATAAAAAAGTTCTATATTTGGGAGAGATTCAACAAATTTTATAACTAAAAATAATTATTTTGGATTTTTTATATGTAATAATATACATATCAGAAAACAAGAGAGGACACATGTTTTTTTTTTTTGAAGGTGCATTGGCTCCGCCACTATTAATATGCTCAATGGTATTTCAAGCGAAATTATCATGTAGTTGTGTGATCAATTGTAAGTCTTAATTTTATGAATTTTTTATTAACATTTTAATTTCGATATTTTGTTATGGTTATCAAATAAAAAAATAGATATATGATTTTACAATTTTGCCGGGACTCAAGAATAATAATCATGGCTTTGCCCCGCTAAAATTGTAAAAAAATATATAACGAACATCAATTGATTAAAATATAATACTTAATTTGGTTTAGTTTTGATTATACATAGGTTTCATTTGATTGCCGCCTTAAGATTGGCTTAAAATCTTTTGGCTGAATGTTTAAAATTTTTTATTTTTTATTTTTTATTTTTTATTTTTTTGTTGAGCAACTTTTGCTTTTAGACTTCTTGTTTGATGAGTTTTAGCATATTTACTTTTTTTTTGGCGAGGGAAAAATTTATTTTTTAAAAAGTATCTCAATTTTTATCTGTCACGGTTATTTTTTTTATATAAGAATTATAGTTTTAGAACTCGATGGTCTATTAGAACACAAAATTTATAATGAAAATAAAATTACATAAAAAAAAAAAAAGTTCATAACAATTTTTATTTAATTTAAAGTCACTTGACTTATTGCTTTATTACCTTTTCACGTAAATTTAATTTAAACCAAATAAATTTTTAATCTTTCAGTTATTTATTTTTATTTATCAAACTAACTTTTTACTTTTTAAAATTAAAATAATTTTAAATAAAAAATTAATTTTAAGTTGAATTACCAAACAAAGTATCATTATAATTTTGACGTGGATGTGCTGTATTATCCAGCAGATTGCTATGTACGTGGGACCATTTGATTTGCTTTCTTTTACATTGCACTTTTCCATATTTTCGTCTCTCGTAATGAAAACTGAGACTCGTGCAATGTGTGTTAAGTGTTAGTTGAACACAAGCGTGGGTAGTTGTTGGACATTTAGCTTTTATCTAGGAAGTCTATAAAATTTAATTTTTTTAAAAAAAAATAAATTATTTGAGATAATTTTATATAATAGTCTTTTTATTTCTTATTTTTTATTGAAAAATCTAATATGTTATTATTTTTTGTCAATACGTTGTGTTATTAGGAATATTGGCATAATTTTTTTGTTTTTTAAAATAAAGTTAATTTTTACAATAGAGATTATTATAGTAATTTTTATTCAAAAAGATTTAGAGTATTTGAAATGTGAATAAATTTTTCTTATTAGAAAAAGAAGTGAAAAATGTTACTTGGCTTTTTTAAAATACCAAATAGTAGGACTGAAAATCTAGTGCAAAATTTAGGTGGTGTTTTTGGCATTACTGAAATTAGTAACTATAGATTATAACTTGCCGTAGAAATTATGAGTATTTAGTAAATATAGTAATTTTTAGTTAAAATAGAAAAAAATAATAATTATAAATTGTAGTAGAAATTATGAGTATTTAAAAATATTTATAACTTATAACTAAAATTAATTATAAAAAATTAAAAATTACTAATGATAATTTTGTCAAACACCTCATTAAGTGTTAAGCTATTTGGTACACAGGACTAGATAGTATGATGGGTCCTATAAAGATATCCATTTATTGTAAATTTTTAATTTTTTATTATTAATTTTAATAATAAATTATAATATTTTTTAATATTTTAATTATAAATTAATACATTTATTAAATACCTACATCTTTTATTAAAAATTATCATTTTTAGCAATGATAAACACTATCAATCATACAAGTGGCAATCCTCACATGAAGATGGAGTGCACTCGTACTCAAGTGGAAATATTGTCCTTTTTTTGAGAGTTAGGTACTCTCACCTAAAATTATTAAGGTACTCTTGGGAATACAACGCTATGATATTTATGTGATATTTTTTATAAATAAAAATATATATAATATATTAAATAAGTTATTTTTATTTTTTATTTATTAAATAAAAATAAATTAAATTTATTTTATTTAAAATACTTTTATTATATTATTAAATAAAAATACTATATAAATAATTTTACATAATATTTCAAAACTACATAATAATTATTTTAAATTTCGTTATAACTCACACATTTTCTCTCCAGAAAATATTCATATTTAGTTGATTTGTTGAGTTTTTGAATAGAATAACGATTTTTTAATGAGAATTTTGAATTAGATCCTATTTAAAAAATTTGTATTTTAATAAGTTCTAACTAAAAATTATATTCTAATAAATTATTTTTAATATTTTTTCATATTAATTACTTTTAGTCATTTATAATTGTTTCACCTACAAATTATACCGCCACATCTAAATTGCCACCACCATTGCTACTATCGCTGTCGCCACCACCACCGCAACCACCAGATCGTCACTGCCGTCGCCACTACCATCAAATCGCCACTACTCTCCATGGCCACCACCACTAGATTTGTCGAAAAAAAATAAGAAATCGAGAAGTTATAGTTCTGGATCTAAACTATTTTATTTGTTATGAAATGTCTTATTTTGAAAATAAGACATTTGTTCTGAATCTAAAATGTTTAATTTCACGCTTAAGACATTTCTTCTTAATCAGAAAATGAAACATTTGTGTTGAAAAAATGCGATATTTATTTTAAAAAAAATAAGAATGTTTTACAAATCTGAGATGAATAATGAGACATTTCATAAAAAAATATCTCATTTTAATTGTGTCGTAAAAATATACAGAGATCGAAGCATTGAGACATTTCATAACAAATGAAATATTTTCTAATAAATATCTTATTTCAAAATGAGAACTCCTATTTTTTAAAACAAATATCTAATTTATTATGAAATGAGACAAATATAGAAACACAAACAAGATCATCATCACCACCACCACCATCAAACACAGAAACACACACACAAATAAAGAAAGATTTGCCCTTTGACTCGTCGCCTTTGCCATCTCCTCTTCCTCCTCTTCGTCGTCACCTTATCGTCTCCTTGCTATTGCAGGCTCTGGTACCATTGCCGCCACTACCCTTTTGAGGAGAAAGTAATAACTGTCGCCAACTTACAACACCTCTCGATGGTTGTGACTGTGCTCTGCATGCCCTTGATATCTAATTGGAGGCGCTCAGCAATGCAGCCATGGTCACTAAATAGATTGCCGTCGACAGAGGTCAGGGTTTTCAGGTTGATAGTGGAGTAGAAATGGTCGTCGTTGCTAGAAAAGACTATGATACTAGCTTTGGGGGTTTGTTAACAAATGAAGGACTTTTGGAGCCAGTGGATGAGAAAATGAGTTCTCTCACCAACGTCTCATCGACAGCGGTGGCGGGTTGAGTGGTTGGTAATGGAGAGGATGGAGCGGCGGGTGTTGAGCTATTCGTTGGTAATGTTACGACGACGAGATAGATGAAGTTTGTCTCAGATTTGGTTAGTAGTGGTAGGGAGATACGTGGCATTGAGGATAAGTGAAAAAGACGAGATTCGTAAGGGATTGAAGAGGATAATTTTGTCAAAATTAATTATAAATTTTAAAAATAGAACTTAATAGAACATTGAAAAAGTAATTAGGATGTAATAGAATACAAGTCCTTTAAATAAGACCATAATATTAATTTTTTCTTTCTTAATTAATATAATTTTAGTACCGATAGTGAAGTACCGAGTAGAAGTTTGGATTTATGGTTATTAGGATTATTTAAATTTTCCAATTAACCTAAAATGTGTCTTTGTTTAGCATATCTAAAAAAATTAGTTTTTTTTTTGGACACAAATTCTAGCTTTTAAATTAGACTGTTAGACATTTCTAAAAAATCTATTAATACACTCAATTAACAAGTTAATATACCCCTAAAGATATAAAAATTATACCATTCTTTTAAACACTACAACTTAAAAATAAAAATAAGTAGAGGGTAAAAATTATATTTACTTTAATCAGTAAAAAAATAAAATTTTAATTTTAAAAATAACTACTCAAAACTTTGCACTCTAAGACAACTTTTCAAATAAATCTTAAAACATATAACATTTTATATTTTTTTTACTAAAAATATATAAATTACAATAAAAAAATACACGTGTATCGCACGTGGCCAAAGTTCATAACATTTTTAAGTACATCACAAGGACTTTAACCAAATAGGCTTTGTTTGCTAACATGGTTTAAAGTTAGTTTTTTATTTTTAAAAAATTAAGTCAAATAATTTTAAAAATTAGTTTTTTATAATTTAATAGTTAATTTTTACATAATTTTAAATTGAAAAATAATAAATTAACTTTAAGCTTACAAAAGGGCCATTTTTGCATTACTGTGTGAGACATGCAATGCTGAATGAACGGCCGAAATTTTCGGTACAAAGCAAAACTCACCCCCCAAAAAACAACAAACGACCGATATTTTAGGTGAAATAGTATTAGGAACATCGCATGCCACAGTTTTTTTTGTGAATCGTAATACAAATTGAGATGGACGTAAAATTTTAATTTAAGAAGGATGAATAATTTTTATAAATTTTTAAAAATATTTTTATTAAATTTATAAAATAAATTTAAAATAATAAATTAATATAATTTTAAAATATTTTAAATTAATACTATTATAATAATATTTTTAAAAAAAATTTGAAAAGACAACCGCCTCCATCCCCTTTTCCGTCTATGAATACAAAAGTTGGGATGGTGACGGATACCGAACGGGTTTGGAGTCACTGTCATGCCCTATTATTTTTAGAGTAATTCAGTCACTAAGTCTTTATTTAAGTTTTGTTTGGTAATTTAGTTTTAAGTTTAATTTTTTTTGTTTAAGTTTAATTTAAGCTAAATAAGCAAAAAGGTAATTCAGTGAACCGTAGAAGTGATTTTAAGATAAAACATAATAATTTAAAAAACTTAATTTAAAGTTGTTTTAATTCAAAAAGTAAAATATTTGGCTTAATTAAAATTATTATAATTTTTTAAGATTTATTTTTATATAATTTTATATTCAATATAAATTATTTAGAAAATATATTTTTTTACAAAAAAAAAAAGCTATGTATAATAAAAATTATGATATTTTTAGAAAATATATAAACCTATTTTATATATTTAAGCAAAAAAATTAAAAGGTTAAAATCCTTTAGGTTTCAAATGAGGCTTTTTAACTTTAAATTAAAAAGCAAAAAACCTAATTGTAAATCCCATTACCAAACAAAACCTTAGTAACTTGTTTAGAAATAAGTTCCACTTAAAAGATTAATATCATAATAAGTTCTACTTCAAAATAATGTACACAAATTACCCTCTATATGGAAGACTTGGCATTACAAAGCCAATATACACAAATATACATATTCTAAAATAATATTTACCAAATAAAAATAGGATTCCAATAAAATTAAAGAGAAAATCTCAACATAAAGAGAATGGATCTCATTAGATAAGACTCAAAAAATTGAACACCCGCTCGATTTTTACTTCAAAATACATATGATTCAACACAAGTTTCAACTAAATATATTTAAGAATATTTTACACATTAGTTAGTTGGTTAGAAGTTACTTTTTGATAAGAGGCAACACAAGGTAAATTGAATCTAAGACTAATTGACACTATTTGTTCCCTTTTTTTTTTGGCCATTGATGGTAAAATGTTTCATTTATTTATTTTGACAACAAAAAAATACAAATAAATTTTTGTTCAGATTCTAATTTTATTACAGAAAATAAGAACATTAACAAAAAAATGTTAATGAGAATGAAAAAAATGCACATAGAAGTTAATGACAATACCGAATGATAAAATTCACTCATTAATTAAATAGAAATAGAAATTAATTAGAAAATGAGAATAAACTTTTATTTAGAATCTAGTTAAGTTGCAAAATATAAGAACATTAACAAAAAGTGTAAATAAAAATGAAATAAATGTACATAAACACTAATAAGAATATTGAATGATAAAACTCATTCACTACTTAAACAAAACTAAAAAAATTTTAACTATGTGTTAAATTAAATACAGAGGCTAGATATAAGTTTCATATTGAAAACATGAAACCATCTCAAAATAAGAATATTGAAAGTGAAACATCTTCATTCTACATGTATTGATATTTTCTTTTTCCTACACCATAACAATTAATGACAAAATCATACTAACCAAACAAACAAATCGTTCAAAATGAAAAGTTTAAATCATTCAGAAATTTCTAATTAATTATGTACATTAAATTTATAGATACAATTATATATGTCACGTTTTAATAATTTGTTGAGGGTAAAATAGCTTACAATTTAATCTAAAAATAAGACTTATATATTAGAACAGACAATTAGTAATTAAGACTTATCTCTAATCAAGTCCTTAAAATATGACTTAAATCACAATTATCACTTAGTTTTAACGGAGGAGTTGATTTTGAACTTATTTTTATGACTTGAATTGATCATGTTTTAATAATTTTTAATTAAATTATTTATGTAAAAACAAAATTAGTAAGTTATTTAGTAAATATATGATTAGATAATATTTGTCAATTTTTTTCTTATAATTTTATTTTTTATTTATTTTTAAAAATAAACATAATTTGATAATACGACTACTATTAATCGTTTAATTTAATTTTTTACATTAATAATCTAACGATTAATTTAGATATTCAAAATCATATTCATCAAAAATAAAATAAATAAAATAAAAGAAAGCAGCGGACATAATTTACCCCAAACCCATACAAATCCCTGTTTGGGCTAATTTTCTTATTTGTTTTAGCTTATTTTCTCTTTTTTTAATCTTTTAATTAAAATTTTTTACTTTACCAAATTGTCTCAATGAGATGAACTGGAAAATTAAAAGAATTTGATTAAAAGATAAAAAAAAATTACTAAAAATAAAAATAAATAATATAAAATTTAGTTTATTAGCTTATTTTTATTTTCTTTTTTGAATATTTTGTATATTTTGATTAAAAAAATTTATTTTTTTAACTCGTCTCGATAAAAAAAAGTTATAAAATATAATAATTTAATTAAACAATAAAAAGAGTTTATTAAATACGAAAATAAGCCAACTAAAACCAAAACAAGGTTCATAACTTTGATTCTGTTCCCTATGGAGTGTTTGGTGAGGCTGCATCATTGCATGTGTTTTTAAGCAGCACAAAACTGGCTTTCTATGCTTCTTGCCATCTTGGCTAGGGTAGAGTAAAAAGTCATATTTCTATAAAAGCTTCTGTTTCAGCTCCATTTTTTTTTTTAATAAAAAAAGCAACCTTCGTTAACCATATTCTCAACTTATTTATTTGATATTTATTTAAATAAATTAAAAACGCAACATCATTTGGCAAAAAAAAAAAAATCAAAACACTAATTACTAGGGCGTTGATTAGTGAAGGGTCCTATTTTTTGTAATTTTTTTTGTAAAGATAAGAATTCTATTAATTAGTTGACTATTCTATTTGGTTCTAATTTTAAATTTAATTATTAATATGAATATTTTTACTCAT
>JAOTRH010228743.1:0-10248 GCA_034768845.1 Heliamphora exappendiculata
CATGTTTTTTCATCCTTCAAACAATGCATATCATCCTAACAGATATCATGCCAAAGTTAAGGGAAACCAGTAAATAAACAGAAAGCTCCACTCAAGCCACACAGCCGAGGGGAAAAGATGTAAATGAAATCCTATATAACGACTCTGTCATACAGACAAAGATAACAACTATAGACTCCTGCCCATTACCCTAGTCCTAAACCACTGAAGGCCTGCTAGGTAATGATAAGTTCTATACGAAGTTACAACAACAACGGCATTCACAGAGGCAGTCATTGGTGACTTTGGATGGAAGGTCTCAGGATTGGGTTTCTTTAGTCTGGTGCCATACGCTTTCTATGTGAATTGTTTGGACACTGGGCTCGAGGTGGTGATTTAACTAATAGGAGTTAGGATAATGAAGCACAACGTTGTGAAGTGAGGTGTTGGCATAACGGGATGTGTTGTACGAGGTATGAGGATTGATGGAGTTCGCGCGTGTGTGAATGAGATTTAAGAGTTGAAGGCTTAGTGTAGCGGATGATCTGGATATCATGATCAGGATTGTGGGTTGATTTTTGATCTTGCTATTTTGGGGAGATGGAAGTTGCTGTGGATTAGTATCTATGTTGTGATCCATAAGTTGTTCCTGAGGAATGGGTACCATTGAGATCAGGTGATTGGAGGACTGGGTTCCTCATGGGTTTTCTTAATAGGCTTGTTTACTTTACCGTATGAATGAGATGTGTTGGATTGTGTTCCCTATGAGATTGGGTTAGTAGAGAAGGAATATTTATCTTTGTGGATAAGAGGGTCAGGATTGAAGCATAGAGTCCTTCTGTAGGGAACGATTGAGAATTGATAACCGTTGTGCGTAGTATGTTCTTAGTGGTGTGGGATGTGATGGTACTTTTAGTTTTCAGTGGAATGGGAAGTTTGTTGGAACCTTACGGTGGGGGTATTTATGTGGTAGGTTTCTGATGAATTTTTTTGAGTTTAAGTTTGTGCTTGTTAAGGGCTTGAACTACTCTGAGTTCTTGCAGTTGAAGAATGGTCGTCGATTGTAGTAAGTGTTTTGTTTTGGGTGTAACCATATGTTTGGATCGTGGCTCCAAGAGTCTGGTAAGATATAAATCAAGAAGGATTTGATGTTTTAAAAGCAGTGGGGTGGAACCTAGAATTGTGGTTGACGATAGAGAATGAAATAAAGGATGATGGTTTAGAAGAAATGCTTTCTTGAGTATTCCGGGTGGATGGTCGTCAATTGATCATCAGAACTTGAGTAAGGTTTGTGTGTGAAACCTATAACTTCCCGTTATCGGTATCTGGGTTCACCGACGGGTGTTAGACTCGTGGAGATACTCCCTGGAAAGCCTTGCGAGATGTGATTAAGTCGGTATATGGTAGTAAGAATGGAGGTGATAGCCTCTATGTTCAAGAGTAAAAAGTGTGTTTGGGATCAGGTTCCTAGGTAGCTTGACCTCGTGTTATGCGTTTTTTAGTGGAGTGGATTGTTTCGGTGAGAGTCCTGTATCGAGGCTTTGGCAGGGTGCGTTAGATCTTGATCTGGTGTTTGATGGATAACAGTGGCATTAGTGAGGACTTTGCAGTGATGTTTGGCTTGAGATCCCATGCAGAATTTTGGGGACGTAATTCTTTTAAGCGGGGAAGAGTTGTGAGACCCTGACCCATTTTATTTTAGAAATGATTAAGTGTTTGTGGGAGTAAGAATTAAAGCTTGAGTTTGGTGGCATTTTGAGCTTGAATACGCTTGAGAGGTATGTTAGAAGAAAAATATGGGGCTATAATGGATGTTTAAACAAAAATAAGTGAAAAGTGTGTGAAGGAAAGTGACATACCTTCACTAAATTGGCCATAACATTTTGTACAAAATGAATTTTGGTGTGAAGTTTGAACCATTAAAAAGTAGACTTCCAGGCCTTCAGTTTGAGCATAAGAATGACCCCATTTCGATTTCGGATGAAGGAGATAAGCTTATTCAAAGTCGGACCAATAGCGTAGTTGCGGAGACCGATCTATCGGTCTGGAGACGAATCGATCGGTCTATGACGGACAGAGGCTGTAAATTTCGATTTTTGGGTTTGTTTTGTCATTATTTTCCTCTAACCTCTCTCTCTAAGGCTTAGAACTGATCTAGGGTTTGGCTTTTGGAGGTTCATGAGGGTTTCTATGTTCGTTGGAAGCCAAGATCTTGCCGTTTCCTTGCACGAGCTACCGTAGGAGAGTGCGGATGTTCGTGGAAAGAACTTCCGTAGCTGCTTGTGTTGGGTTTTGATGGATTGGAGCTCACACGAGACTTAATCCTTGATGGTGGAACTTCTATGAGGTAGGATCTAGACTAACCCTTGTGATTTGTGGTGATTTATGTTGATACTTTATTATAAGAAATAAACCCTAGTGTCACGCCCCAAACTCCGGGTCCCATGAAACACCTATACACAATGAAATATACACCCAGCCCGAGAATACACTCTCATGATAAAACATACATACATTGTATACAAACGCCAAACGGCATACATTACAAGGCTCCAACGCCAAAAGCTTACACCACACGGTTTCAATATCGGAAAAACATGTTACAATATATATGTAACAAAAAGACAAAAGGGAAGACTATAACACTTCTGCTCCCAACTAGCAACCCCGAATTAGTGCGCGTGATCGGTACCTGAAAATATTTCATCCCACACCGTGAGCCAAGGCTCAGCAGAAACTAGAGAAGCATATAATATAAACAAAACATGCTAGGAAATCGAACTGTTGGTTTAGACTCTCTTTCATGCCATTAAACAGTTTTCACATGCAAGGGAAAGCGAGGATACAAACCATCTTTAGACTCACTCATATGAGCCTTGAAAACAGTTAAAAAGGGGTTTTTAGATCGCGATTCACACGACTCTTAAAACAGTTTAAAAACTAGTCTATCCGTCCCATAATGCAATTCATGCAATCCATGTATCTTCTCAAATTTTCACCGATGGACCGTATCTTTACGAACTTTCACCGAGGGACAACAGCCCTATCGAATACCTCTTTACGAATTTGTACCGAGGGACCGTAGCCCTATCAAACGCTTCTTTACGGATTTGCACCGAGGGACCGTAGCCCTATCAAACGCTTCTTTACGGACTTTAACCAAAGGGTCGTAACCTTAACGTAATCACCGTCAGCCAGAACTAACATAACCATCTATCTCATTCCATACACCTATGCATAACCTACTCAAGATTTAAGTGTATAAAACCACGTACTATCACTACATATCACAAACCACGTCATATGTTACACACGTGACTCACACAACATGCACCACATGCATCAGCTCCTTTGAGTTCACATACATGCCTATAAAACTCAGGGTTTCAAAGTATAAACCACATTACACATAACGCCATCGACAGCCATGTAAATCACATTACATAATCCATGCATGAATAAACTACAGTTATAACATGCATAATCCTGTTATAAAAGCACATAGCCGCGTATAACAACCAAGCCTAGCCTGAAGGACAACTAAAAACCCAAACACCTCACGGTTCATAGCCCAAGACCCTTTCCCATAGGGAACCACGGGCCCAAACACTCAACACATAATAAACACCCACATCTCACTAACTCATCATCCCCGAGGATGGAAACAACACGAACACACGAGGTTACAGCGTAACCCCAGAAACCACGATGCCTTCAAACAAACCAAGCCCCCAGTCGACCGAACACCCTACTAGAATCTCACAAAATGAAAAAACACACGGTTCAGTTAACCGAACCCCTCGGTTCAGTCAACTGAACCCAAGATCCAAGCTTTAGTGAACCGAACCTCGGCGGAACTTTATTACGAGCTACGGGTTTCTACAACCAAACCCCAAAATGATGCCTCTGAACACCGATCTAACAGCCCCAAACATCCACACGCCTAGGCCTAACACCGAGACCTCAAAAGAAACTCCCGATACCCGATTCCATCCATAGAAATCGACGAAAAATAGGTTTTAAGCCCAAAACCCAACTTGAAACAAACCCAGATCTACGCAATCTAACCGATAAAAAGACACCCGATTACCCATAGCACCCTTATACAACATACAGGTCTAGAATCTTATCTCAGTGAGTTCAAAACTCTACGCTTTGAACCACGTGCAAAATCGAGCTTCACCGAAATCAAATTCTAACTGGATGGTTGCGTAGCCCGCTGTGCCAAAGCAAGGATCTGCAATTGGATCATTGATAATCGAGCTCCGTCCCCCCGAGAACTTAAAGAGAAGGCAGAGAGAAAATGGGAAACTTACTGGAGAAGGTTTGAGAAATATCTTTATAAAAATATCTAACTCCAGATATTTATAGGCCTTCAAAATATCTTTTTTTTTAAATTTTTAAAATTAGTGCCACAACAGCCCATAGCCCCAAAAACCTACCCCGTATGCATATCTAAATCTGATCATGCATTAAAAAATAATAAAAACATGCTTGAATGAAAACACGTAACGCGCATTTGAAAATGCCAAAAAAAGAAAACAGGTTAGGGTCTCACAACTCTACCCCCCTAAAAGGAATTTCGCCCCCAAAATTGAACTCAAGGTCAAAACAACAAACCCGTCGATCGCAATTGACACAGGCACATGAGATGGTTAGCCAAACCATTCCTAGGATATAGTCAAACAAGGTGAGGCATCTTGGACAACGGCTAACTATCTCAAAGACTCAGGATCTACAACTCACCCCAACCTCACATCATTACCAGCCATTGCCTCAACACAGCACACCATCCACGGGATCCATAACCAACCCCAAACGGATGCAATGAAGAAATGGCCCAAAGCCTGCATACTCAAAAAATACCTCTGTGCAAGGGAGAAAGATCTGCATCTGTATCATCTCGCATGGCCGGTGCCCTCGAAGAACCAGGAGCTACAAGTGAATACACTTGGGGCAATACCGCTCTATCTTGTCTGCCACCCGACACGGTCGGCTGTCGTACCAACTGACCTGAAGCACCCCCACCTGTCATCGCTCGAGAAGTCTGAGCTGCTGGATCCTGCTGTCGGTCCCACACATACAAACCCTCTGGTATGCCTACTACACTCGGTGCACTCTCCCTCTGGGGACAGTTCCTACAAATATGTTCGTGCTGGTCACATCCATAGCAAATATATTCCCTCCCCTATGACTGACTCCATGAACCCTGGGACTGCCTCGACTATGGGCACTCTGACACGCAATTCCCCAGCTGCCTGCACTGATAGCAAATCAACTCCCTCTGCTCTAGCCTCCCAGAAGAAGCCACTGATGGTGCTGGTGCTGAAAACTGCTGTGGTAAGCCAGATGGGTGAAAACTAGTACCAGAGGACCTCTTCTTCTTACTGAAACACCCACCTGTCTGCACCTCTGTACCACCCTGCAGTGTCCTGGCCTCCCTGGAAGCTCAAGTCTCAGTCATGGTGTTCTCCACCCTGGTTGCTGCCTCTACCAGTCCTGTGAACACCCAAAGTCCCAGCGCAACCACACGCTTCCTGATCGCTGGCCTCAAACCCCGCTCAAACCTCATAGAACGCAGCTCATCTGTGCTCACAAACTCTGGAGAAAACTAGGACAAGCTCATAAACCTAGCCTCATACTGCATGATGTCCATGGCCCCCTGGGTAAGAGCATAGAACTCCTCCCTGTACAATTCCCTCTGCGAAGCCAGGAAGTATTTCTCCAGAAATACTCCTGTAAAGGCCGCCCAAGTAACTCCTGCAATAGTCCTAGCATATTTCCACCAAGCATGAGCAGCACCCCTCAGCTGAAAGGTGGCAAAAGAAACCCGCAACTCATCCTCCACAATCTGAAGTGTGCCAAGGATCCGTGTCATCAAATCCAGCCACTCCATCGCCACAATAGGATCAGGATCTCCAGCAAAAGTAGGCAGATCCATGCGCCTGAACTCCCGCATCGCTACTATAGCCCTCTCCTTAAATACTTCCCATCTCTCCCGACCGGTCTCACCTCTAACGGTCTCAACCAACTGGCCAATGGAACCCACCAGCGCACGCACCAACTCTACCATGTCAATAGGTCCTTGGGTAGCATTTGCATCCCTAGCATCAGGGATAGGAACATCCCCTTAGGCAGTAGCATGGCCACGGCCTTAACCACGGCCTCGTCCTCATCTCACAGACATTGCGTCTATATGAAAGAAAACAACACATGAGACGCAACACATAGCATGAATGAAAACACTAAACACTTGGCATGCTAACACATAAGCACATAGGTTCATGCTAAACAACTCCACATATACCGAGGAGAACCAACAAGAATGACACGTCAATTTGGATAACCTACTCAGATTTCCTACTAAAAATCACGTCAGCTAAACGCGTTTCTAACTTAGCTCCCAAGTTTGTTAATCTAAATGCCCAAAGGCAGGACTATCACTCCTAAGATTCAACCCCCATGCTCACATATACACATCATCCATGTATGACCCGCATGCTATCACGTACATGTTATCAAAGCATCTAAACACATGTAGTCATGCACACGCAATCAACCTCACACGGACACACACCCTCTCCCCGCAGCTCATAGGTATTCGAACCCAGAACTCTGCTACCAAGTTGTCACGCCTCAAACTCTGGGTCCCGTGAAACACCCATACACAACCAAATATAACCCAACCCAAGAATACACTCTCAAGATGAAACATACATGCATTGTATATAAACACCTAACGGCATACATCACAAGGCTCCAATGCCAAAAGCTTACACTACACAATTCCAACACTAGACAAACATGTTACAACATATATGTAACAAAAAAACAAAAGAGAAGACTATAACACTTTCGCTGCTAACCAGCAACCCCGAATCAGCGTGCATGATCGGTACCTAAAAATATTTCATCCCACACTATGCGCCAAGGCTCAGCAGAAACTAAACAAGCTTAAAATATAAACAAAACATGCTAGGAAATTGAAGTGCAGGTTTAGACTCTCTTTCAAGCCTTAAAAATAGTTTTCACGTGCAAGGAAAAGCGAGGATACAAACCATCTTTAGACTCACTCACAGGAGCCGTGAAAACAATTAAAAAGGGGTTTTTAGATCGCGATTCACACGACTCTTAAAATAGTTTGAAAACTGGTTAATCCATCCCATAATGCAATTCATACAATCCATGTATCATCTCGAATTTTCACCGATGGACCGTAGTCCCCGTTAATACATCTTTACGGACTTTCACCGAGGGACCATAGCCCAATGGAATACCTCTTTACGGACTTGCACCGAGGGACCGTCACCCTATCAAACGCTTTATTATGGACTTGCACCGAGGGATCGTAGCCTTATCAAACGCATCTTTACAGACTTCAACCGAAGGGTCGTAACCCTAACGTAATCTTCTCGGACTTTAACCGAAGGGTCGTAACCCTAACGTAATCTTCTCAGACTTTAACCGAAGGATCGTAACTCTAACGTAATCACCGTCAGCCAGAACTAACATAACCATCTATCTCATTCCATACATCTATGCATAACCTACTTAGGATTTAAGTGCATAAAATCACGTACTATCACTAAGTATCACAAACCACGTCATATGTTACACACGTGACTCACACAACATGCACCACATGCATCCGCTCCTTAGAGTCCACATACATGCCTACAAAACTCAGGGTTTCAAAGCATAAACCACATTACACATAACGCCATCGACAGCCATGTAAATCACATTACATAATCCATGCATGAATAAACTACAGTTATAACATGCATAAGCCCGTTATAAAAGCACATAGCTACGTATAACAACCAAGCTTAGCCCGAAGGCTAACTAAAAACCCAAACACCTCACGGTTCACAACCCAAGACCCTTTCTCGAACGGAACCACGGGCCTAAACACTCAACACATAACAAACATCCACATCTCACCAACTCATCATCCCCGAAGATGGCATCAACACGAACACACGAGGTTTCCACGCAACCCCTGAAACCACGACACAACCAACCGAACCCTAAAAGGAATCCAAATGTATTAGTCGACCGAACCCAAGATCCATGCTTCAGTCGACAAAACCTCATGGTTCAGTCGACCGAACCTCGGTGAAACTTGATTATGAGCTACGGGTTTCTACAACCAAATGCCAAAACGAAGCCTCTGAACACCGATCTAACACCCATAAACATCCACACGCCTAGGCCTAACACCGAGACATCAAAAGAAACTCCTGATACCCGATCCCATCCACAGAAACCGACGAAAAACAAGTTTTAAGCCCAAAACCCAACTTGAATCAAACCCAGATCTACAGCAATCTAACCAGTAAAAAGTCACCCGATTATCCATAGCACCCTTATACAACATATAGGTCAAGAATCCTACCTCAGTGAGTTCAAAACTCGACGCCTCGAACCACGTGCAAAACCAAGCTTTGTCAAAATCAAATTCTGATCGGATGGTTGTGTAACCCATCGTGCCAAAGTAAGGACTTGCTGTTGGATCGTTGAAAATCGAGCCCAGGGCCCCTGAGAACTTAGAGAGATGGCAGAGAGAAAATAAAAAACTTACTGGAGAAGTTTTAGAAAATATCTAACTTCAGAAATTTATAGGCCTCTAAAATATCTTTTTTTTTAGTTTTCAAAATTCATGCCACAACGGCCCACGGCCCCGAGAACCTACCCCGCATGCATATCTAAGCCTGATCATGCATCAAAAAGCAATAAAAACATGCTTGAATGAAAACACGTAACGCGCGTCCGAAAATGCCGAAAAAAGAAAACGCGTCAGGATCTCACACCTAGCATGAGACATATATATGATTGAGACTTGAGTTAGGTTTGGAGGAAATTTGATGGGATGTACTAAGTTCATGGGGAATGAACAAAAATTTAGAGTTTGGCTTTTGTTATATCAAGATAAATTGGTACAAAATGAACTAATGTTATAATTCTAACTAAAGTTAAGAATGGTGGAGCCTCTTGATAAAACATGGAATTTTGGGGAAATTGGGTCTTTCATCATGGTTTTAGGAGTTTATTTTACAAAAAGGTTTTTGGTTGAATTTCTTTTACTTTATATAAATTCATGTGTCCCGAGGGATGTTTTGGAATGGTTCTTCCTTCTTTTTAAAGGGTTTTTCTTTGCCTAAAAAGTGTTGAAAAGTACATAGAATCCTTTAAATGTTGAAAATCAAATTTTAACTTGAAAAAGGACCTAGAGTAGGACAGATTTATAGACCGATCGATCGGTCTATCAAGCGGTCCTTTGAGGCTCCCGGTTCTTTTGTGCAGGTAAGGGACTAATCGATCGGTCTCTTAACCGATCAATTGGTCTAGCAGTTTTCAAACCCTTTTGTGTTTTGTGTAAAGGTTTGACACTTAGGAGATTTGAAATACCCTTTTTCACTAATTAAACCCTCGGTTGGATGTATTTGAAAAAAAAATTGAACTCATTTCTCGTCTTTGTTTTAAAATTGGGTTGATTAAATGCTAGCTTTAGTGGGTTTTGGATTGTAAAGTGGGTTATTGAAGGGTTGTGATTTGGCATGGTCATATTATAACATAAAATTCCAAGCTTTTGGAAAGAATAAATGAGTTTTTAAATGTATTTATGCATACTTATGATGGGTGCTTCCTTTTCAAATAATATGATTACTATTGAATTTAATCTCGTGTTGATACGTTATAAAGTTGCTTAAGAATATGAGAATCATGAGAACTTACATTTTGAAGTGATGATGCATGATGCATAAGTTCTGAAAGAAAATTTGAGTACCTAAACGAAGTATGATACGATTATAATTGAGTTAACATTTATGTTGGTGTTTAGTGACATTGAGTAATGATGTGAACTATGGGAAGTTACATAATGAAACTATTAACTTGAGTTGAAACCCTATAGTTGAATGTGAAATATGCATAATGAGGGGCTGCGATCCTATGGTAAAAGCCCGTGAAGGTTCATGAATTAAGTTGGGCTGGCAGCTCCACGGTGAAAGACCAAAAACTTGTGCAAGATGGAGATCACATGCCCACGGGTTAGTCCCTAAAATGTGATGTTGTGTCGTGGTGAGTTATAGAGCTATCTATTAACCAATGGCTTCACATAGCCTATTGGGATAATAGGGATGAATTTCTATAAGCTGCACTCGATGCCAGTTCATTGTTGTGAAACGATTTTTGTGAAAAACAGAGTAATAAAAATGTGATTTGATTTTTGTGAAAAATTGGGTAACAAAAAAATGTAAAAGAAAG
>JAOTRH010228754.1:0-10248 GCA_034768845.1 Heliamphora exappendiculata
TTATATGGGTCTATATTCCCGGTGAGTTGGATAGCGGTATTATTTATATGAAAAATATTAATTATTAACGGAATCTAAGTACCGAAGATCGGGATTGACGATACCCCCTTAAGGATGGTTATAAGTTTTGACCGAGTCAAACCCTGTAGGTGGATTTAATTATCCGGCGGTCAAACAAGTTAAACGGAATGGCTTAAGGAATATCAAGATGCCGATTAAATTAAATTGTCAGTAATTAAATTTAATTGGCAAGAATTGAAAATTTTAACGTAGAGAGAAATTGTAAGTATTTAATAACAGGAGCTCAATACAAGAAGGTCTTGATATTATGGGTCAAAGTGCAATTATAGTTCTTTAGTGGTACAAACTATAATTCAGTGTTTTATGAAAATTACAAAAACTACTGCTGGTTTTCTATAATTGCAGATACCGCTATGTGTCTTTTCTTTAATTGCAGAAGCCGCTGGTAGGTGTTTGTGTTCCACTGGAAGTTTAATTCATAATTACTCCCTACGTCCCAGCTGTAGCCCTATATTTACGCGGGTAGGTTGAATCAGTTTGAGATTGATAGTTCATATATCATCTATTAGAGATATCATATTTTGTCTTTCAAGACAAAAGATATCGGGGTTCTACCGGTACGAGTTCTTAGAGGATCGTAACCCACACTACGTTCGAGGATCGTAACCCACACTACGTTTGAGGATCGTGTAAGGAAATACAGTAGAAGATCTGACTGGAGCTTCAACTCAGAATCAAATCGTAGTTGAAAATTAGATCTACAAAAGGTATTCTACTAAATTAACTTTGGTTACACGGGTTTTATTTTGATCATTCTTCGTAAAAAAATTTATCTGGAGCTCGTTTCGGCGTTTGTCCGTCCAGTTAATTTTTTATCGAAAATTATTTTCAAAAACAGTGATCTTGATAGTTTTGCCTCCAACAATACACACACACACACACACACACACACACACACACACATATATATATATATATGACACTAACGTGTAATATTTGGGCTTGTTTGGGATTAATGGGAGACATGTTTAAGTTGAGGTGATGTTTTGTAAGAGACTTTCAACTTTTGGGGCTAAGTTGATTATTAGGTTTTTAAAGAAAATTCAAAAATGCCAAATTATGCCTTCACTTATCCCAAGGTGGCCGACTCCTTTTTTTTCTTTTATGTGTGTGTGTGTGTGTGTTGTGTTAAATTATTATTTTTCTATATAGAAAGGAGGCCAAAATTCTCATTTCTTGGCTTCCCTTATGCCTTCATGGGCTCATTTCTTGGCTTTTGGGCCTCACCTTTGATTTCTTGTTTTGAGCTTAGGAAATGGCCAACTGATTAATGTAATTACTAAAATCATATTGGGCCTAGCCCATTTAATATTTGGGCTCAAAAGTTAGACAGCTTAGTGAGTCCATCTCAATGAAATTGATTCCAATAATCTCTCTTAAGTTTCAACTTCTTAACGTGAAATTTCAAACTTAAATTCCCAATTATTTCTCCATATCAAGATTCCAGAAAATATTTGGATATTTACAATACCAAACCTTTGATACAAGCTTTATGTGATGCACATTGAGAAGAACATATGTGATAATTTGATTGGCACACTATTGAGTATAAATGGGATGAACAAGGATACAAAAAACACACAAATAGATTTGAAGGATTTAAAAATACAGAAGGAGTTGAGCCTAAAGAAGTGTCTAGATGGTTCCTTTGAGAAGCCCCATTCGTTATACACATTGTCTTCGCTAAAGAGATAAGGATTTTGTGATCTTTTTGACATTGATCAAGTATCTTGATGGTTATATAGCAAACATATCAACTTGCGTGAGCACTCAAGGTGGTAAATTGGTAGGCATCAAAAGTTATGATTATCATGTCCTTGTACGATGACTTTTTCTAATTGGGATGCGTGGGTACCTTAACAAGGACATCAGCACTACATTGTTTGAGTCAGGCAATATCTTCCAATAGTTGTTCTCAAAGACAATAAAGTGAATGAATTAGAGAAATTGGAGCATCATATCGTTCTTGTACTTTGCAAGCTTGAAAAGATTTTTCCTTCTGCTTTCTTCAATGTAATAGTCCACATAGGTGTTCACTTGTCTCAAAAGGCTCGGCTTGGAGAGCCAATCAAATATCAATGGGTGTTCCCTATTGAAAGGTAATAATTTATATTTTTTTATACAATCACAATTAAAAAATGTTGTTGTTCAGTATTGTAGTCTATTGTTGTGGCCTTCTTTATTTGTAGGCTACTTGGAATTCTAAAAGGGTTTGTGGGCAATAAAGCTCATCTAGAGGTTCAATTGCAGAGGCTTATATTTGAAAAGAGTGTACAAATGTTTGCTCAATGTATCTCAATGGTATCGATGTCGTGTTTAATCAAAGAGAAAGAAAAGGACAGTGGTGAGTGTGACGTAGGTTCGCAGTATTTACTCAATATGTTCGTCCATTTGGGCTGATCACAAGGGCATCTGATAAACCTATCAACAAATGTGTATGGGACACTGGCATGGGAAGAGGCACGAAGGGACCAGTAGGGGCTAATGCACCCCATGGAGTTTTTAAAAATTAAATTTTTATCTTGATAAATTCTAATATTTTAGAGTGCTACCCCCTATGAATTATTTGTTTATTCTTTTTGTTTGTTCACTTAGTTTTCTCTGTTATAAGAAAGAAAAAGGCTACTATTTTATATCATAGACAATCGTTCGTGATCCCGAAAGAGTTGATAAAGAAATATTGTTTCACTTTGTCAAATTTTATCTAATTTTCTATAATGTTAAAATTTTATAATTTGATATCAATTTATATTATCATAGATGGAGGTTCTACTCTTGAGTTTTTAGATTTTAAAGGAATTTGTGAGCTTACTTAGATGATAGTTAAGAGCAAAAAAATAAAGAACATTCCTTAATTAACAAATTTTTAACTTTAACATTGTTATTACCTATTTTGACAACCACAATTAAAATGACATTTTGTACTATTAAAATTGTGAAAATCAATTTCTAACAGAATGGATAATCAATAAATGAATGATAGTTGTACATATTTAACAGTATGTCAAATTAAACTATCCCATTTTATATTATCGTTATATATACATTTCCTAGCATTTTAATTTAGTTATCTTTTATAATTATCAAATAAAAAATAGATGTATGATTTCAAATATTACCCTCACCTAATAAGAATTCTGGCTCCGCCCCTGGACATTGGTTTGTCCTATATAATAACTCTGAAGTAGAACTATATTTAGAGTACGTTTTTATTTAAACATGTTATATGGAGAATTTATGGTTACAAAGTACAATTTAAAGAATTTTCTAAGTGGTTCAAATGTGTAAGACATTCAAATATGTGACAAACAAATTAATTTATCCTCATATCCAAAGTTACATATATTATTTATGTAAATGAATCAAATGTAGAGCCAAGATTCTCTAGAAGCAACTAATGAATTATGGTCATTAGCCAACAGTCCTGGTGCATTAATTGTTAGTCCAAGAGCTTTTTAATTAGATTTTGATGATTTTTATAATTTATTTTTTAAATTAAATTAATTTAAAAAAATAATATTTAATTATTTTCAACAAGGTAGTGTCGACATTACATGCCATATGAGTCGACACCTTAAGCCATTTATGCTTACACTTTACATCCAATGGATTGACACTTAGTGTTTTTGAAAAGAACGTTTTGTGTCGACACCAATTGATAATTGAGTTGACACATTGAGGCAAAGCACGCTTGAAATTTTCAAGTGTGTCGACACCATTGAACTATAGGGTCAACACCTTAACATCTTTGCTTAAGACATTTCAGAAACTCAAGTGAGTCGACACCAAACCAGTTTGGGTCAACACCTACAGTATTGGACTGGGATCCACTTTGGGTCGACCCCAGTCACATCTTAGGTCGACACCAAGTCAAGGTCGGGTGAGCATAACGAGTCGACACCAAAGCAGATAGGTCGGCACCCAAACACCTTGACGGGATTCAACTTATGTCAGCACCAACTCTCAATGAGTCAACACCAAGTGATCCTTTGGTTTCCAATCTTTGGGTTCTATGAGTCGACACCAAAGCCACATGAGTCGACACCTAGACACCCTCTAAAAAATTCAAATGAGCTGACACCAAAGAGAAAAGAGTCGACACCAGGACTTCAAGCCATTTTCCAACTCCAACTTAAAAGTGTCGAGACCACAAAATCCTGAGTAGACACAAATGTTCCTTTCGAAATCTAGGATTTTGGGTCGATACCAGAATATAGATGAGTCGACTCCAAAATTCTCAAGGCTAAGCCAGGTTTATGAGTGAACACCAAATCGAAGAAGGGTCAACTCCATTTTTTCAGTAGCCTACCTGACAAAAAAGGTCAACACCAAAACGTATTTCGATCGGCACCAAAATTCAAGAGGCTAAAGTCTCTCAGTAGTGTCGACACCAATGAAGATATGAGTCGACACCTTGAGCAGACCATAAAGCCTTGAGTCAACACTAACTCTGATATGAGTCGACACCAAGGTCCTACCTGAAAAACTAAAAAAATGTATGGATCAACACCAAATATTCCATGAGTTGACACCACTATGTTGGTAAGAAAAAAGCAAAAATAAGGTCGACACCAATGAAGAACTGAGTCAACCTGTTTACTCAAAGAACTAAGCCCTAGATATTTTGTGTCGACACCTGCGACGAAATTTAAATCTTGCACTAGTTTCAACGGTACAATTTCAGAGCATTAATTGCATTCACTAACCCACCAACGGTCATTTACGTCAAAAGGCTATTGAAGAGTTAATTTTTAAAGCTTCAAACCTCTGGATACTGTTCTATTACTTGAATCAAAAGCTTAAAATCTTCAAGAAAGCATTTATTGTTCATTTACTCCTCTAGCTAAATCTTTCAAGCTTTTGCTCATTTATTTTCAATCATTTGTAATGAGTGTTAGTTAGTGAATTTTTGATTCTCTCACATTTATTATAAAATAAGGTGAGTTACCCTTGATCCTTTAAGAGAGTGAGTAAGCTTCTTAAAAAGAACTCAAGAGAATTTTAAAAAATAGGGAATTGTTTTGTAAAAATTTCTTGAGGCCGTAAAGGCTTTTGAATGCACCTGTGAAGCATTCGATCTTAGTGCAAATTCTCAAGGGGAGTCTTGGGAAGTGGACGTAGACTTGGAAGAAGCCGAACCACTATAACTCTTGGTGTTTGGTTCAATTTTCTCTCCCCAACCTCTTTAATTTTCGTATTACTTTATTATCTAATATATCTTCCTGCGAAATTAAAAGGTTTAAAAAAAATTTTAAATTAGTTATTATTGTTTTAAAATCTAATTCACCCCATCTTTGGTTGCCTGGAACTAACATTAATAAACACATATTCTAGATGCATTTATAATGGTGTCTAATTTCATACCATTAATCGCGACAACCATCACAAAAGTTAAAATAGTGGGTTGGTCGTAGAAGGGGATTATGAAGGCCAATCAATAAATTTCTATGCTTACTTGTTTAGACATCGAGTTGTATTGTTCCAATGTGAATGGTTCAATACTAGTAGTAATGGACCTTTGCGCGTGGACACACATTCAACAAGTATAGAAGTAAGAAGTCGGTGGTATAAAAATGATCCATTTGTATTACTATATCAAGTTCAAAAAGTATTCTACGTTAATGATACCAAACTAAGTGAGAATTGGAAAGTTGTACAACGATTCTAATGTTGAGGAATTTGAGATGTGCTAGAGATGAATGATCTAAAACCCAATGATGCTCTCAATGATGTGTTCTAATAGGAGGAAACCTCATATGTAGGGGCCTCATCCCTTGTAATTTAAAAAGAATTACTTAAAACTTGTTACAACGTGTTTGGTGGAATATGATTGTGTGTTTAATTATGGGAAATAATTAAAATTTGATCATGATTATGATGTTTGACCATAATTATATACTTGATTATGCATGAAAATAATTATCGTGATTTGATTGAACGAATCTTGAGGTGTTGGAATAAAATTGGGAAACTATGTGTATTTATTTTTCTTGGAGTGCCTTCCAGTAAGGGACCGATCGATCGGTCTGTGACAGAGAGCAACTTTAAGTTCGGGTTTTAAGCTTTCTAATTAATTTTTCTCTTCTTCTTCTCTCTCTAGAAGTGAGCCCTAAACCATAGATCTAATTTTGGGTGTCCCTTGAGCTTCCTTTGCTCACTTGGAGGTGGTTCCTTGCCTCCTACCCGTTGGAACACCGTTGGAGGAGTTGAATTGCGCAATGAGAGCTTGGATTTCGCCCACCGATGGAGATTTTCTTGGCTATAGGCTTGTTCTTTGTGACTATTTATGAAAACTTGCTTGATATGAGTTGTATATTTGAAATTCTACATGAAACATGAAAAAACTTATGTTTTGAAACCCTAGGTTAGGGTTTGAAGTTAAAGCATGTTAAATCTTGTGATTTTAGGTAACTTGAGGTGTTTTGAACTTGATACTATCATGTGGAAACCTTTAACTTGTATTTTGAAAAGCTAGGGTTTGATTGTTGTCAAAATCATAGAGATTTGGGGGGGTTTGGGTTATTGGGTTTGAATGGTGAAATTGGTTGGATTTTTTATAAATTGGGAATTGTATCAACTAATTGATAAGTTAATTTCAAGAATATTGGAAATTGGTGAAAACTATGTAGAGTTGTGTTGAGGAATTTGAACAAATTCCATAAATTGTTGGAAGTATGTAATTGCATGGGATATGGAAATTGATTGAATCATGCTATGCTAATTAAAATATAAGAGTGATAGAGATGTTTGAATTGTTGATACTTGAAACTTTAATGGTGTTGGGTTTGGCAAGAGGAACCGGGTTGACGGTTTGACTCACGGTGGTTTAAATGTGAATGACTTAATTAAGATACCATATGGAAGGCTTGGATAATTAAGATTGGGTTCAAGTAGCTCATCAGTGAAAGACTAAAAATTTGCACAATGTATGGTAGGCCCTTCCTTTGGATTCATCCACGTAAAAGGATGCTCTTGGGCAGCCCGCTCATCGATGTTTTCGAGAGAAACCAAACATGTATACTCTCTGCGTCGGGCTATAGAATGGGTATTTATACGTTGAGCCTCGTGTGGTCCAGTGGTAATAAATACGTCTAGGTCTATAAGCGCCGTCCGACCTTGGTGCTTAATTAAATTAATGAATGAAAACGGGTTAGTAAACAATATGATGTAATTAATGAATGTGAGATTTTGGAAAATCTTGATAATGGTTGTATTGTGAAAAATAAAAAGAAATGAATTGAAATGGAAAGTTATAGTAACCATGTTGGGTTTGAGATGACGGGACTAAAGAGCTAAATAATGTGTGTCGGTTTGGAGTAAATAAAAGAAAATCGGTTATGTGAATGAAAATTTACTAGAAAAGTGAAGGTAGTTTGGGATTTAAACTTGTCGTGCATTCACATAATAATCATAATCGCATGTCATGCATATGTTCATATATAGTCTTTTTCCTACGAGTCTTAGCTCATGCTGTTTAACCCATTTCAGGTGAAAATAAAAAGAAAGTGGTTGATTGAGAAGCTTGGTCTTGAAGACCATTTTGTGAACTTTTTGGATAGAATTACATATATGTAGAAAGATCTTTTAGGAAATACATATCTTGTAAATGTAATTCTTTTGATACAATAATTTGAGTCTTTGGGTTTGTTGATAACCGTTTTGTAAAGGCTTAAGGCCACCCGCTTATGAATTGTATGCATGTGAGCTTATAGGGTATTTTTGGTTGGGTTGGTGATGTATTCCATGAGATTTTGTGTACAAAATCGATGGGTTCTCAATGTTCTCGATGTTTGGAGATATTTTCATATCCTATCCTTTTCTTTTTGGTGTGATAATTCTTTAGAAATGCTTGTTGGAAGATGTGGTTGAAGTTTGGAGGAGTGGTGTTGGAAAATATGCTTTGAAAAAGGGTTCATGATAGGACCGCTTGATAGACCGATCGATCGGTCTATCAAGCGATCAATCACTGCTCTCGGTTTCTCAGGTTTTGAGAGAAACCATTACAACTTATGAAAAGACCGATCGATATGTTTGCCTGTTGGAGCAATTTTTCGTCCTTTGGTTCTTTTGAAACCTTTTATTTGGGGCTTAGTTTTCTTGTCTCAAATGGTTTATTTAAAGAGTTTTTGTAATGTTTTTGAGCTTAAAATCTCTTTTTCTTGCTAAAACCTTCTTTTGGTTGGTTTGTCTGGGTTGGTTCACGTGCCTTGGGGTTGAGGGTGTGACAGCATAGGGTGTACCAATTGTCGTTGAAGAGTGACTCTCAACCCCCCTACGTAGAAATGATATTGAACCAGAAGTTATTTGAGGAGCACTAGTCGAAGGAATAAACAATGATGCCTTCATTTGTGATGATGAAGATGAATTAATGGGAGATTGATGGTGAAGAAGAAGATGAGCTTCCTAGTGATTTTGATACAAATCTTTATATAACCTTAAAGTATTTTTTATGTCAATGGCAATGTGCTAGCACTTTTGAGTATTCTCTCACAAACTTATGCTAAAATTACTTTTTAGCATACAATGGCACTTTTGAGTGTAAGCTGGCCCATGTTAAAACAAGCAAATGTAGCTTTTTTATGTCTTTTTTTTTTGTATCAATTACAGAAGTATTGTATTATATTCCTTCTTATATTGGCAAGTCTCAGCATTATGTTCCTTCTTGGAGTTCAATGATTTTACGGTGGGTTTCTTTCGCTATCATTTCCCCATTATTCTCTATTATGCCACATTTGAATAAGTTGCTGCCACTTTAGCACTGGGATTCTGAAATAAGAGAGGATAACAAATCAAGACTTTAGAAAGAGACAATGAAACAAGTTGAACAAAACTGCCTTTTGCAGACCTATTAGACTACTATCTACTGCCCAATGAGCAGTAAAATTATACATGATTTTCTTTTTGCAGACCTATTGGTTGGCCAATGATTTCACATTTTCATCTCAAATTTTTATCATGGCTTGCTTTGTTAGTGCTTGTTCCTATCGAGTTCATTAGATTTGTGATGTGTAGCCGCACACTGACATCATTAGATATGTCTCTACTCAAAGAATTAGGTCTTTCTTTGTACAATTTCCCAATGTCGTTTGTTCTATAGCCTTTTTGTTTTCTACTTATTATGAAGCTCTGCTGAGAAATCATTTTTGACTTCTTTCTAGATTTATATGCAATATAAATTACATTCCTCTCTCTCTCTCTCTCATTGATTTCTTCTCTAAGTTCTCTCCCTCCGTCTCTTCAGGATTGCTTTTGGCTGCTACGAGGAAATAAGTTGTTAGGTTTTGAAGTGAAATTCTAAGGTTTGATTTAATTGTTTCCCCTTTGAGGCATTTATTGTTATTTTATCATCTATTAAGCTTATTGTTTATTATTATTATTTATTATTATTCTGCTCGCCCTTTATAAAAAAAATAATGAATTTATAGCTTCCGTGGGAATTCGAAATCAATCTAATAGAAGGGTACATGATGCTTCTTACCTTTTGAAAGTGCTATCTGTCTTTGTAGTTATGAGAAAACTGCATCTTTTAATTCCAAAATAACTAATGTACATTTGACACTCACTAATTCATGCAATAGTGATACAACATATATTTACTTTTGTGAAATTGCTAAATACTATTATTTGTGAATTAATCAATCTAACATTAGGTGTTTATTTGATCTAGATTTGTCCTATAACAATACAAAGTACACCAGCAGAAGAATTTTAAAGTCAATAATTTCCACCATTCTGATATGTGTCGAGCTCTTTGGTAAATTGATTTCTTGATCTGTCATGTCTGATTGCTTTATCTGATAAAGAAATTTTCACATTACTTCATATTAAGAGGATTATGACTTATCTAGCAGTAAAGAGGATGTCAACATCTATGTTTTGTGATCTGTAAAGTTTCTTAACTGCACTTGGTTGTGAAAAACGATCCATTAGGGAAATCGAAGCTGATGGGGCTAATTCACACATGATATCTATGATGTTCGTAAACATAATTCTTGAATGATCCACCTAATGTCCTAGTTTACATGATTAAACTCCAATGTCTTTGAGTCCGAAGCACATATGTAAGTGTAATGCATAGATGCTCCTTACTAGTTAATAAGTAGCATCTCTACTTTACAATCTGACACTACTTCTAGATAGAGAGAGAAAAAAGAAAAAAAAGAAAAA
>JAOTRH010228765.1:0-10248 GCA_034768845.1 Heliamphora exappendiculata
TCTCTCTCTCTCTCTCTCTCTCTCTCTCTCTCTCTCTCTCTCTCTCTCTCTCTCTCTCTCTCTCTCTCTCTCTTATGTATATATATATATACATATACATAAAACAAAAATCGAATGTAGATTAAATAGAGGCTACCTCCTAATTTGATGATTGGGGAAAAAGGATTTGATTCAAGTTGCTTCGAATACTAGGCATGTGGAGGGAAGAATATGTGCCAATCAAGACCTTTGTCTTTCTTTTCTCGATTGATTATACTCGTAGTGAGATCAAATTGGTGAAGGATTTGGAGGTAATTAGTTTTCTTTTTGAATTTGGGTTTGATGGCGAAGGCAAAATTGTGAATAGTGTACATATGGCGGTTAAATAAAAAGCTGTTTTTTAATTACTGAAACCCTAGATTCATCTAAAGGGATATAAGAAAGAAAGGTGTATATATATATATATACACACACACACAATAATAATAATAAATAAATAAAACTCAAAATTCAAAATATATATTTTTTATAAAAGAGAATAAATTAACATTAGTAAGGTTGGGATTATTACAGCCAAAGTAGTATATTTTCAACTATTTATTTTTTATTGAAATAATATTTTAAGTTCGTACAGTTGGAAAAAAAATGGAGTTTTGAATAGATTTATTGAACTGACTTTGAAACCAAGATTAAGTAAGTTTTGCAACCACAAAAAAAATTTGAGCAGTTTGTGTACTAGTGTTGATATTGAACTAGTGTTGGAATTTGCTGCTTGTGACTTTATCTAATTTGCTAAAATTCTGAACCATTTTAGCACTTCTTTTGTTATTAATATTATTGTAGTTGGACACTTGGATAAATGTATATGCTGTTAGAAATTTGGAATTTGTTAGAATCTATTACCTATTGTGTCATGTGGAAACTTAAAATGTGTTATGCTGAAACATGCTAGCTGGAAATTGCTTAAGTATAGTGAATTCTTTGATAGTTTTTTTTTTATAAAAATTATTCAACCTGCCAAACCACTTAAATTATCGAGTTGAAACTGCGTAAAAAAATCAACCGACACGCTAGTTTTACAGATGATCGGATTGGTAGTGGGTTGAAAAAACCTCTACTTGCCAAGGTTGGATTGAGTAAGAATTTTCTCCAAGTCCGAACCCCACCCATGCACTCTTTGGTGTAATAATTAAAACACTGTCCTAGCAGTGTTGTAACAGTCATTAAGAATGTTACATAACAGTAATGACCGTTATGATTGTGATTTACAATCACACTGCTGTAGCGGTAGTAACTTAGGGCGGTAACCACACATACCATAATGTAACGGTTTATAGTGTGCCGTAACAGAGGGTGGTAACCACTTGTATTCTTATGTAACGGTTGCAGCTCATTTTTGGAGCCATCATAGAAACCAGTTGTCTTGTCATTTTGTGTTTGCATGCTTGTATAATTTTAAGAATGATTGTTTATTTTCCTATGGTCACGTATATGTATTCATATGTTTTTTTTATCTAGTTGAATCCGAGTGCCATTGTTTGCTAGCTAACTGCATTGCAGGTGCATGGAGAAATGTACATCCCTAACTGGTAAACATACTTAGGATGCATAAGAGTAAGGTAGGGACAATGTTGTTACGGGCTCAAGGTCCAAGGTCTCCTAGTGCGTAAGTTCAACATATAGCATGAGCCCTGAGTGAAGAAAAGAGCATGTATGCTCAATATATTTACAGAGAAAAGCTATTTAAAATGTGTAATGTACACACATAACAAAGGGAATTTTTTATATATCATCTAAGAATATTTTCTATTGGTATATGCATCAACCATAACAATATCAACTGCAAATTCGAAATAGTAAAAGGGCTAGTTGTAAATGCAAATTAAGCACTAGATATACCTATTTCTCCTTGTCAACCACATGCTTTCAAATCTAGATGTAAAATAATTTTAAACAATATTTAATCTACAATTCCTGTGATAAACCCATTAGTGATCATTGTCAAGTAAAGAGATAAAAATAAAGATATGATTGAATTACTAAAGAAAAAGATGCTCTTTTTCAACTTGAATCTCGCCAAAAAGGACAACCTCAGGGTTTTATGCCGCATTTATAGAAGGATCTGTCAGGGCTTAGGGTAATTAGTGTTTTATAGTTACATTTTTATTTGTTGATTTGTAGAAAAAATCCATAGGATCAACGAAAGATTTGGATAGAAGCGTCTTATGGAAAAAAACGCGATAAAATAAAGATGGAGAATATGATGATGCAATTTTGGAACACGCTGCGAAAATTGTAAAACTATTTATATGCGCTTATCTTAGTAGGTTTAGATTACACTGAATATTGTTCATATTTCTGATATATTAATCTGTGGTGTAGGATGATCTAACAAAAAAGGCAAAAAATGAGATTTTATCTATTGAAGGAAGCACATACATTCTAACTCTAGCATTGGGTACCCCTAAATATTCCGGTGGGATAAGGGGAGTAGGATCTTTTGTCACCCCAAGCACCTACTTCCATGTTCTTAGGCATAAAAATCATTCACGCTGTGAGGAGAAACAGAAAGCCCTGGAGACGCTTGTATTAAAAATGCAAACTCAATCAAATGCAATGAGACAACAAATGCCACATACCTCACAATCTGAACGTGTTGATTCAAACACCTCTAAAGGTGCTAACATGGACAATCTGCAGCATGATCCTATTATAAGGGAAAATGTGATAAGAATGAATGATGATATGTTGGCTCCAAACCCCAAACAAAAAGTCAGCAAGGTGACCTTACTTGTTCCTCCTTTATGTTGTATGTTTTGTATTGTTACTTTATTATTTATTTGATGTTCAATATCTAATTTACCTTTTTGGCATAGAGCAAACCATGCAAATTGGTAGTGGGATCCATCGACAACATTGTTGCTCATGGTATATTATATGAGGGACTTAGAGCTGTGGGAGTAATGCATACTTTACTGGTAGCGAATGACATTGTTCGTGTGTCAATTAAATTAGCAATTGTAAGAGATGCGCTTCTTCCTATACCTATTAATGGAGGGATGACTATTGTAGGAGATGCATTGGGCTACCAACTGTCTTGGCCCAAGAAACTAGTATTGCTTGAAAATGAGGTATACATATCTCCTATCTTAACCACTTTATTACGAATTTCTTAAAATTGAGTTTGGATTGTATTAACTATTGAATAATTGAAACATAGGGAGCTTCAAAAAACCTTGGAGTCAATAAGAATGAGGCATACAGATCTCCTATCTTAACTGCGTTATTACGAATTTTTTATATTTACATTTGGATTATATGTATTAACTATTGGATATTTCTAATTAAGGGAGCTTCAAAAAATCTTGGAGTCATTACAAATGAGGTATATTAATCTCCTATATTAATTGCTTTGTTAGGAATTTCTTAAAATTAAGTTTGAATTATGTGTTAATTATTGAAAATATCTAAATTTAGGTAACTTTGACAAATGTTGAGCATGAAAAGAATCTAGAGTCGATTCACAATTTTGCTGCGTTCATTGAGCATCTCAATTGTATAGAAGCCATTAACATCCCACTAGATAAGGACATATTTGGGGCAGATATTGAGATTCAACTTCAAAAAGTTGACACGGAGTACATATGTAAAATGAAAGACTTATCAGTTACATGCATAATGTTATATATCAGGTGTAAAGAGTTTATTACATCATTTAATTAAGTAATTATGATGTTCATTATAACAATTACTTTCTTTTTTATCAGTCATCTCTATCGAGTTTTAAAGGCTTCCAAATTCAGAGAGAATATTTTAATTTGTTAACTCATAAGTCATTAGTGGAAAAACTAAATCTGGTGCAAGATCAAAATCAACATTACTTGCGAGTATATTTGAAGATGCCAAGACTGGCCAACTAATTTTTGTTCCTTATAATGTTGGGTAACGTTCTTAGCTATACTAATTGTTTCATGTATTTAAAAAGTATTTAATGACTTAACTAAATTAATACTTTTGAATTCTTTCATTTTAGGTACTATTGGGTATTATTGGTCATTGATTTGTCTTCTCCAATTATTTTATTTTATTGACTCACTTCATAGTGAAATCAATACAAGCCTTCAAGTTCAAATTAACGTGTAAGTTCGTAAATTATGTGCATTGTAGTTATACTTTGTTCATTATTATGTTGACGGTTTAAAATATTTTTTTTATGAAGTGCTTTAAAAATTTATGAAGCTACCAAGAATAACAGAAGGATAAGTCCAGTTTGGGAAGTAATTAAGGTATAAATATTGGAATAGTTAAATTTTTATTATATCGATTATACTAATGAGTAGTTATTAATATAAGTTAAATTACTTATATGCAGTGCCCTCAACAACTCACAAATGTGGAATGCAGGTTTTATGTAATGCGGTACATGAAGGATTTGATTAAAGATCCAAGCATCTTAACAAAACGAAATGTCAATTTAGTTTTGTACTATTGGTGTTGTAATTTTTTCATTATAATATTTTTTTTAACTCTTTATTAATTATATCTCTTGCAGTTCAATGGAAAAAAAAATTACATAGATTACGAGCTAGATGAAGTGCTTGTTAAGTGGATTAATTTTGTCTTGGAATATATGTGACTCACTCTAGAGGTATTATCTTATGCACTTTGGTCAATAAATTGATTGGAATAATAGTAATTGTATTGAGAATTTGATGGAGTTAAAAGAAGAAAATGTATTGATATGGAAATAGTAGTTATTAATTAGTTTGCATTGTGATTATGAGTTGAAATTCAGGCTGTGCTTGAGTATAGATTGTATTTAAATTTAACGAATTTTTGAAAGTTTGGGATAGTTCAAAAAACAGACAAAACTCTGCCGAAATTTATAAGTTCTATACTTAGATTATTTTATAAATCTGGGAGTTATTCCTTTTATAAATCTTGGATTTATTTCGTTTGAGCAACTTGCTTACTATGTTTTTGTTCCCTACTAATTCTATCTTGTAGTTGGACTGACCTGCAGATCCCAAAGTGTGACTAGAATTGTTCTTCTCAACACTCGTTCAAGTGATGGATTTGTTGAAATTGCTGCTCCTTCTTTAGCAAGAATTCTCCCAGTTTGTATTGTAACAAATTTTAAATTATTAGACATTTTTTAAAAATTTGGTACAATTGATCAAAAGATTATTGAGTGTTATATGAATATATATTTTGTTGAAAATTTAATAAATTCTTTCACTACAGTCATGGTAATTTGTTTTGTTGTCGTGTGTTTAAAACTTAGAATTTATTCTGTGGGAAACGATCGATTTTTTATAGTTGGTTTTTATGTAGAATTGGTATAATTGGTGAATTGCATTAGTTTGCAAGGCTATCATAGATGAAAAAGACACGAAATAACATCAGGTGCGTGTCGGTGTGTAGTGGGCACGCGCACGAGGGGCATCTGGTGTGTTGATTGGGGCGCTGGGTTAAACCACAGTTTTAATCTGTGATGGTTATAAGATAATCGATCATGATTTTTACGTGTGATTGTTAAATAAATAAGATTACGTTTTTTATTATTTTAATCACACTTTTTAAATTTTAACGTGCGTAAAAAATATGGTTAATAATGCAAACACGACTTAAAAATTACGCTAATTTCATTTTTAATCACACTTTTTATTATTTTTAATCATACTTTTTATTATTTTTAATCACGCTTTTCGTTTTTATCATGCACAAACAGTGTGGTTAATAATGTGAAATCAACTTAACATCACACTAATTTCATTTTTAATCACGTTTTGAGTTATTTTTAATTACGCTTTGCGATATGTTTAATCACACTTTTTGATTTTTATCACACACAAAAAGTGTGGTCGATAATACAAAACTGTGATATTTTAATTTTAACAATCACACTAGTTTTATTTTTAATCACACTTTTTTGTGTAAATAATCACCCGTAAAAAGTGTGATCGAAAGTCTTGACTTTAGAACACACCCACATACAATTGAAAATGCATGATTAAAACCTTATAATCACACATTTAAAGCGTGATATTTCGACTGTTTTCTAGTAGTGTGACTAGTTAAAAAGCTGTTAAAATCACTCTTTCTGACCCAAACTTTCTGGAGTTTCAAAGGCATATGGTCTAGGGTCGAAATCTAATTTTTTCTAGGTTGTTGTGGCATGTCAAATCTGAGTCTATATGGTTCAAGCAACCTAGTACAGTGAGGTCTGATATGTCCATTTATACCACAATGATGACAAATAGGCACAAAAAATGTATTTCTATTCAATTTCATGCAGTTGGGACGTGTGTGACCAATAACACCACAATGATGACAAGTAGGAACAAATTTAGCTTTCTTTACCTCACCATGTACAATGGTGGTTCTACCTGTCTGATTCTTCCACCTTTCATTTGTTTTGGTTGAAAATTTTGCAGATGATCTTTTTGAGCTATGCCACTTTCTGCTTTCACAAACTTTAGTGCAGACTCAAATAAAATTGGCTGGCCAATTTTTTCTTTTCCTTTATACGGTTTGCTTGACAAAACACCCATGAATCCAAGTCCACTCCTGTCAGTCACCGTCTTTTGTGACCCAAGCATGTCATCCAAAATCATAGTACCTGCATTCAATTTCTTAAAAGTATATTGAGCATTTAACATATATTTTTCAAATCTAATCAATTTTAATTCAAGATCAGTTTTTAACTCAACACAAGCATGCAACTCTTTTTCAAAAATTCAATCCTGGTTTGTCTAGTTTGACACAATTCAGACAAGTCAATTTTTTTTCCACATTTTGCAAGTTTTTCACACAAAATCTCCCTGTCTGATTTTAACTTCACAACCAGGTCTTGAGGTTCAGTTAGCTCTTGTTTGACACCGTCTCTCTCTTTTTCACACAGTTTATATTTTTTAACAAGTTTTGCATTTTGTTTGGTCAACTTGAAACACTCTCTATAAAGCTTATCATAAGTTTGTTAGAGAGTTTCATCATCCTCAGACTCACTGTCCATTTCACTTTCCTCTTTTTTTAGAATTATTTATAGAATTTTTATTTTCAGACTCAATAGACTCCTCCTGAACAGAAGCAACAAAAGCTACAATTTCACCATAATCATAATCAGATTCTTTCTTATCACTCGTGTTGAGTTCACTTTTATCATCCCAAGTGACTATGAATCTCTTCTATTTCTTTCTAAGAAGGTTCGGGCATTCTTTAGCCATACGTCTACATCCTTTGCATTCATAGCATTGGATTTCAAAAATTTGGCCTTTCGACCCTTTTTTAATAAATTGGACATATTTTTAGCTTTATCTTTACCGTGCTTCTTTTGTGATTTTTCTTCCTGATTAGGCTTTTTAGTTTTTAGAAACTTTTTGATTTTCTTCACACAAATAGCCATCATCTCAGGGTCTAAATCATCATCCGAATCACTTGCAAAACCTCGAGCTGAAGTAAAAGCTAAATTTTTTGAAACCTTTTTGTTTTGAAAATTTAGCTCATAGATTTACAGGTTTCCAACTAAATCTTCAACAGAAATAAAATCGATGTCTTTGCTCTCTTCTATTGTTGTGGCTTTTGGCTGGAAACGTTCGAATAAAAATCTAAAATTTTTTTGAATAATTTTAAAAGTTGATATCTTTTCGCCAAGATTAAACGAGACATTCATAATATCACTTAATTTAGCGTAAAAATCGTCAAAACTTTCATCGTCTTTCATACGTAGAATTTCAAAATTTGTTGTGAGACGTTAAAGTTTTGAGATTTTTACGGTATCAGTCCCTTCGTGAGTGATGTAAAAATTATCCTATGCTTGTTTATCTAAGTCATACGTACTAATTCTACGAAATTCATCTTGCGTGACTTTACTAAAGATAGCATTTATAGCTTTGCAATTTCAATTTGCATCCTCAAAATTAGCTCTGTCCCATTTAGCCACGGGCTTAGGGACGGTTATGCCATCAATAACACAGATGGGAGGCTTGTAACCCTCAATAATAGAAAGCCAAACTCTTTCGTCAATAGATTTCAAAAAGGCTCTCATCCTAACTTTCCAAAATGAATAATTATGGCCGTCAAGAATGGGTGATCTATCGATCGAAGTGACTTCTCTAAGAAAATTCATTTGTTGCAAATCCGTCAATGAATCACAAAAAAAAAATTTTTGTGACCTGCTGTGATACCAATTGAAAATTTTCATTTATCGACTTATTTGCACTAATTAATTTTCTTAAACAAGTTAAACGCAGTAAAAAGCTTAAAAATAACCAACCACACAAGCAGATAAATAAACCAATCACAATCACACACGAGACGACAATCTTTACGTGGAAAACCCCAAACCGGGTAAAAACCATGAGACCACATCGGGTCTAGAAAATCAAACACTATTAAATGTTGGTTACAAGAGAATTTTACAAACCGACGTTGTACCCACAACTAAATGTTTAAAAGCCTACTCTTGCCGAATTCACGTACACCAACTTCTGTGCTTGACTACCGCTAGAACCCACCACCAGACTTCAACACTTGATAATCCTCTCAAGCGACTCCACGAATCTGAATAGATTGTTGAAGTTTTGATTGACTTGATGATTGGCTTGAATGAGCGGAAGCTAAATAATCATCAAGCTTTTGTAGACAACCTTGCTTGTGAGTATGATAGAATAATAGCGAAGGCTCTCTAGCGGCTAGGTTTTCATAATATCATAAGGAGGCTCCTCTTTTTTACAAGAGAAACCTAATATCCTATTTATAAGAAAACCCAAAAAAAAACCTAACTGCTGCAGCGTTAAGAGGCTGAATCGCCCGATCATTCAATTCACTGCTTGAGCGGTGAGTCCTGCTAGGTTTTTCTTAAATTTGTTACAAAATATAAGATACCGAGAGGTGTCATAGACCGCTCGATGGACCGCTCGAGTAGTCTGTCGGGCTGTCTGATACCGCGGGCTATTTTTTGATATTTTCTGCTCTGTTTGTGTAACCCTGCAATATTAAAATCATAACTCCAAAAGAATAAATGTCAAAATATTAATAAATTAAATAAATAAATTGAATAATCATTTGTCACATATTTGCCAAACTAAAACTAAATTAGACCGAGGCCAAAATCTGTAACAAAAGTCATTTCACCTCTGGCCAACTATAGGGACCATACAGTTATGAAAAACAGTATCAACGTGGCCCATTCTCTTTCCTTTGGAGTTATGGAGAAAAAGGGTCCCCTTGTCTAAGGCGATTTTCCATTCTAAACTCTTGAGATAGTGAAGCATTCATTAGAATCAACAAAGAGGCAGATTGTATGCAATTCGGATCCACTAACACCAAACTTCTCCAAAGCCCATCTTCTGCATCATGGTTAACAAGTACCCCCAATTGATAGAATTGTAGGCTTTTTCAAAATCTAATTAATTTGAACACTATGCCAGCAGACTTATTCTTCTTTCGAACATCTATAATTTCATTCACAACCATCTGGTGGTATGAGCTTACTTATATTCCTACTAGTAGGCTATCTTCTTTAGAGTTCATCTCCATAATCCTTTCTATCATTTGAGCTTTATCATCCACAAACTTCAAATCCATCAATTTTCCTGTTTCGAGAACCATTTTTGCTTCTCTTCTGATCAGAGCATTTTGATTTTGAATATCTGTGGTGTATAAAGATGATTGGTCAATACCAACTAATGTCCCTTACTTTCTCTGCTTGGTTTGTTTCTTCGTTTTGGTGCACCTATCTCTGACCTTCGTACATCTCATCTCCACCAGCAACTTCTTTCTTTTGTTCTTAGTAAGGGCCTTAGCGTCTCCTTCAATGCCTGAGCCTAACCTGATCCTATGACTTGTATTTCCATTTTGATGTAAGTTGATAAAAGGTGCCTCCTCCCTGATACCTGACCTCAAAGAGGGTTCTGGGTTGGCTCTTGCAAAGCTCGATGCACTGGCCATCTCCCCTAATGTCCCGTCAACTTTGGAATTCAGCTTCACCATGTTGTCTTCAACTATAGGATATTCTTCATCTAGTACCCCAATCTTGAGATCCTTGGCTGGGACTTCCTTTTGCAGATTAAGACCAACGAATCTCTCATGTTCCTTTATATTTTGAGCCACCTCAGCTTGACCACTCAGCTTCGGAAAACACACCTCAAGAGTTGATTCATCCGCTTGGCTAAGAATTTCCATATCATCCTGTTGGGAGAATATCCAACGCCGAAATAAAATACATGCTCGGGGATCCAAAAAATACATCTTTATTAAACTTTCAAC
>JAOTRH010228776.1:0-10248 GCA_034768845.1 Heliamphora exappendiculata
CCCAACCATTTGATAAGAACACTTTGATTTTTTATCGTATCTATGACTTTCGAGACAAAACTTTGTTGGACAAAACTGAAAATCACATTTAAAGGAGCCACTTGAACAAAAAAATTTGGCTCGTGTGAAAAACTGATATTGCCATCACCAAATATAAAAAACTGTTGTTTGAAACACTAAACTCCACGGATAAGAGGAGGTGTCAGCTTTGCCATTTCACCGAACGTCGCATTTTACGGCGCACCAGTAAAACATTCTCAGAATTGTTAACACTGAAAATGTTCTTAGAATTGTTAATACTGAGAATGCTCTCAGTGTTTTTTACATTGAGAATGTTCTCACAATATTCTCAGTATTTTTATTTTGGATGCAATTAAAATATTATTTCTGTTATTTTTTATATATTTTTATAATCGAAACTATTTATTATGTAATATTTATTAAGTAGATTATTTTTATAAAAAAATAAATTAATTTGACATTAATAACTTTGTGAGTAGATCACATTTGTTGAAATATAAATAAATAGTAATATAATTTTACAAAAAATAATAATAAATGAAAACAATCGAATCATGTAATTAAAAATATTCAATTAACTTAATTTTTTATGTTAGTAATAGAATTAATAAATACTATAAAATAACAATTTTATTATAACAATATATTAAAAAATATAATACATAAAATCTTTTTTAGCCTTAATCAAAACATATAAATATTTAAACCAAATTCGCTTAAATATTTCAGTACGATTTTTTGGGAAGTTTAGCTTTTCCCTTTAACTAACTGTTGTTGCACACTTCTGCCTTATGTACTTTTGTATTTTTAAAAATCAATCGATTTAGAATTAGTTAAATTTTTTATACTAAGTAAATAAATAATTGAAGTTAAAAAAAATTCAAAGGATGAGACCCCTAATTTAATGAAATGGCTGTCCTTTTGCAATAGTAATTATTGGGTGGTTTTGTGTCGGGCAATAAAGCTCAAAATAATCACAAACGAATATAAAGAGATAAATTTTACGTGATTTGATAATTTACCTATATTTACGAGCATTATAATTCAATACATAGATAAACAAATACAAATTCTTCTCTCAAACAATTTGTACATACTAATTATATAAACAAATAATCATATTTATAGAAGGAAAAAGGAGATATAATATAATCAAACTTGTACTAATCGAGTTCAAAACTAATTAAACAACTGTAAATTCGTATTTTTCAGAGCTCTTCAAATTTAGTAATCATGATATATTAAAAGTTTATACCAATTCAAATTGAATTTAAGCTAAAATTCTCAACAATCTTCACTTTGACGAGAATCTATATACCAAACAAATCAGCATACCAAAGCCGCCACCAAATGCACTAAAAGTGCTCAAATTCTTGAATCAAACAAATTAACATATAAAATCTGTATCCAAATGCTTTTTGTGTCGCCAAATTCACATAAGGTAAACAAAGTTTCAAATAAGACATATTAGCAGATTAATGTTGCCACCAGACGCGTTGTGAAATGCCAAATTGCATCGAAGGATATCAAAATTCAAAAATTAAACAAAATATGAACAGATGAACAGATCATGTTCAAACAAAATGTCAACTGGATGGAGCAGCTACTCAAATTATCAAATTTTGTCAAGTTCAAGTTGTATTAAAACTTGATCCAAATGGCACATCTTGTCATCCAAACTCTTAGCATATCCTTTACTAACTAATATAAGTGGATAACCGATAAAAATTTATCTATTGACAAATTTCATCTGAGAACAAACTCTACTTGAAAATTCAACTTTTCATGATGAACAAAAAAAATTCCTCCAAACGAACAAAACAGACTGCATCCGCTACGAAACCCTCAAATCTTTGACTTTTTCATATGGTCCAAATAGATGATCATTCGATTACAAATCATAAATACAAATAATCAACCCAAACTCAATAAATAAAATCCTTAGTAGAATCAACTATAAAAAATTTTAAGTTCCACTATAGCCAATATTCAACGCTTGTATAAAACTAAAACAACCACTTTTACACTCTAATAATGTAAAACAAAATTTTAGAAGTTGAACTGATTAAACCCAATGTTGCGGTTGAATTCAAAACAACCAAAAAGAAATGGAAACAAATTTAAACTAGCTAAACTAGTGTCAAGAAATATGCTTTAACCAAAGCTCTTATACTATTAGTTGTGCAAGAAGGGTTCAGAATAATCATAAACAAATAGAAAGAGACAATTTTTGCGTGATTCGATAATTTGCCTACGTTTACGGACAGCAAAATTCAATATATGGAGAAACAAATACAAATTACTCAGCTCTCACAAATTTTCCTCTGAAATAACTTGTACACACTAATTATATGAACATATAATCATAGGAAAGAAAAAAAGATATAATGTAATCAAATTTGTGCTAATCAAGTTTAAAACTAATTAAACAACTGTAAATTCACATTATCCAGAACTCTTTAAATTTAGTAACCATAATATATTAAAAATTTATACCAACTCAAATTGAATTTGAGTCAAAATTTTTAATACTTTTGATACTAACGCAATGTTATTTACGTAGTATCTTATTTAAAAATAGAATAAAAATTATTTTAAAGCGTAACAATAATAGCTTACCTTATCATGTTGGTGAGGATACAGAAAAAATGATTAAATTAATATGTATTAAATATTTTTATTTGTAAAAAAAATATTACATTAATAAAAATGCATAGTGCTCCGAAACTAATTAATAATTTTATTTTTTAAAGTATTTAAAGAGAGAAGAATACTAATTTTTAATTTTTTATTATTAGTTTTAGTTAAAAATTACAATTTATTTTAAATACCCCACTACTTCTACTACAAGTTATAATTATTTTTTTCTATTTCAGTTATAAATTATAATTTTATTAAACATTCATAATTTTTATTATAAATTATAATATATAAATTACTAATTTTAATAATTTTAAACACTACCATAAATGGCCTGAATTCATGTTTTTAGTTATAGAAAGGGTTTTTGTTTTTTGAAAAAAAAAACTAAAAAGTACATGTTTTTATCTTGAGTCCATTAGTCCCATCGACGGAGCCATGTGTGTGGACGAGTGGGGGCAGATATCCTCGGTGACATTTTAATTTTTTGAAATTTTATTTATATATATTTTAAAATATAATAATTATGTCTTATTGAATTTATATTTTAATCCCACTGAATTTATATTTTGACTTCTAAAATAAAAGAAAAAATCACTTATTCTCAATCATTTGTACATTTTTCTCGTGGGAGTTCGACATTGTGAAGGATCTGGAAGGGTTAAGGTTTCTAACTTTTTCAGTTATTTTTACATTTGGTGAACTAGATCTGATGATAAAATAAAATGTATTTAAATTTTTTTTACTTATTTAATGTAGTGCACTTGTGAATTGTGACGTGTGAAATTTTTGTTAAACTTTTACTGAATTATTGTAATTTGTGAAGTTTTTGTTAGGTTGGTGAAATTTTATAACTTGTGAAAATTTTTGTTGATTTGTATTTAATTATTCAATTTCTAAATTGTTGATTTTTTGTTGATTATTTGAAAATCGATAACGATGTCTGTTTTTTGTTTACATTAGATTTATAATTATGAAAAAATATTTTAAAAGATAGACAAAGTTCGAATTGTCTTGGGGTTTTTTGTTGAATTTTTCTTGAATTGTGTTTAATTCTCCAATTTATAAATTATTGAATTTTTGTTGATTATTTGCGGTAATTATGTTTATATTTTGTTTATATTAAATTAAAATTGAGTTCAAAAAATATATATATAAATATATTTACAATTTTAAATATATATCCCAACTCAAGTATAATCCTAGCTCTAACCTTGATTACTCCTCTTCATAGATTTTGAGTATTGATTGTTATACATTGATTACCAGTCCCTGTCCACTCTTCTAATTGATAAACAAAGTAACCATTTATTTATTTATTTATTTATTATTAATTTTAGGATGGTGATTCGTTAAACCACATTTAAAGGACGTTAAATTAAGTCTGCATGTCTTATTGGAGTTTTTGATGATTGAAATTTTTTCAACACATTGCCAACTCGCTGATCGTCAAACTAGTGGGTTGAATGAAAAGTTTTAGGAGTTTCAACATGTAGTTTAAGCAATTTAGGAAATTAAAAACTTGTAAAACTTTGAATAATTTTCTTAAAACTAGGTTCTAAAAATATTTTAAAAAGGTATTGTAATGCTTTAAAAAAATTATACTTAATACGTTAAGCAAAAGGCTAACAAAAAATAATAATAGTCATACAATAATAATAATAATAATAACAATAACAACAAAATTACAAATAAATATCTCTAATAATAACATTTACAATGTATACTTATCTAAGAAAATAACCACAAAATATAGCACTAACAATCAAAATCATAGATGCTCTAATCTATTTTTTTTTTATAAATTATATAAAATTCATATATATATATATATAATCAAAATTCATAATGCGTAGAAATACGATAAACTTATATGTACCTTAATCAAATTAAATTGATGATAGTAAAAGAAATATAACCCAGAATCAATTCACCATTCTCAATTTTTTTAATTCTCCCAATTCAATTCACCTTCTTCTTCTTCTTCTTCTCACAAAACACTACTCTCAGCACCCATAAAGGGACTGAGTTCATGGAACAGGGAGCCATAACGTTTCCTCCCCGTGATTTGCGAAAGAAGAAGCAACAATAAAAGACTTAATCCCTTATAGGCCAAAATACACTATTAGCGTGTCAAAATACACTATTAAATTACAGACAAACAAAAATTAAGACTCTATTTGTGACTTGATCGTTGATAGATTGTCAAGTATTGTTTTCTTAATGAAAGTATTGTTTTCTTAATGAAATTCCCTTTCAAGTTGAATAATTAAGTGCCACGTTGATTTCTATCTTTAAGAACCCTGATTCAATTAGTAATAAAATAATAACTAATGGACAGAATGGTTACCAGCAAATTGTTATGGACTGCCTAGCATTTTTTTTTTAGCATTAGGGGACCATCTTGATTTTTAATAAGTCTTTCCGTTAGAAATGAGTAAAAACTATAATATAATTGTTATTAATTATAAAAGAATAGCAACACTGTACGAGTTATGATTTATTATATTTTATTTTTAAAATTAGTTTAGCTTATTTTAATAATGAGACTCCTTACAAGGAGGCTTATTTTCTCCCACATGTGGGGGGAATTTTCCTCCTTAAGTAATTTTTTTTTTCTTTTTTCTGAACATTCGATGATAATTTATTTAATTTTATATTAAATTTATAATACATTTAGTAACATTTTCTAATTAAAAAAAAAAAAAAAAAAAGGAAGAACACCCGGTTACTTTTCTCACACATTGTCTTTCTTTCTCTCTTTCCAACCAATTAAGCTGGACAATAATAAGACCAGTCCCACAGCCCCACAACCCAGCTTATCATACAGAACAGCAAACCCGATTTGACTTGCTCCGACTCATCACCTCTCTCTCTCTCTCTCTCTCTCTCTCTTGCCCATATAAGAGCACTGAGCACCTTCATTTTCTCTCCATAGCCCTCATCCACAACCACCCAGAAAAATGGAAACTAACCCTTCCCCTGCTCCGTACACTCGGCTGCAGGACCACCCCGACACTGCGGCTTCTCCGCCGGATCCCCGCCGGATCTTTATGGGTCTCGCCGGAATATTCCTCTCCATGCTTTTGATGTCGTCTATGATCGTTCTAGTCCTGAACCACGAACCAGCGGCCCCAGTCAATGTCAGCAACCACCAACCGGAATCTTCTCCTTCCGCGGCGGTGATGCCGGAGAGTTTAATGCCGCCGTCGAGAGGAGTGGCGGAGGGGGTATCGGAGAAGACATTCCGGGACTTCTCCCTCGCCGGTCCGGCGTACCCATGGACTAATGCTATGCTGGCGTGGCAGAGAACAGCTTACCATTTTCAGCCTGAGAAGAATTGGATGAATGGTGGGTAACATATTTTAGCCTTGTTTGGACTAGATTTCAGAGATTTGTTATAATTTCAGATTATATTTTCGTTTTTTTTATCACTAAAATTTTTTACTTCTTCAAATGGTTTTGATGAAATAAATTGAAAAAATAAAAAAATTTAATAAAAAGATAAAATTAAATAATATTAAATTTAATTTATTGACTTTTTTTTTTAAAAAACTTTTTTATATTGTGATTAAGTTTTTTTTTTATTTCATTGGCTATTCTCGAAGATAGATGATGATTATTATTATTTTTAACACGTTTTAATGGAAAAAATTTTAAATTATAATAATTTATCTAAATAATAAAAAAAATCACAAAATAAATAAGTAATTATTCTAAACGGGGCATTTTATTGTGTTGATACTAATCTAAGTTTAACGGTCATTTTTCATGGCTGCTCTGATGGGGCGTCGGTTGATTTCTGCATCAGATCCTAATGGTATGTCCTCCTATATATTATTGGCTCATTGATTTATTATTCTTTAATTAATTAGATATTGGCTTGATTGATTTTGTGTTTCCATAATGGGTCATTACCAAATTAATATTTTGTCCAATAATGAATAAAAGTTCCTAAAAATAGCCATTTACAAGCTGGAAAATTGTTTATTTTTTCTCATAATCCTTAATCAAAACGGTATTAATTAAAAACCATCAAAGCATGGTTTTTGTTTTTAAAAATAATAGGTCTAGACCTAACCACATCACATTTTGTTCAATTTTTGTATATTTATTTTTCTTTTGTTTTTACATTGTTACTAAATAAGTTATTTTCACTGTGTAATTAGTTTAAAAGTTAATTTTTTAAATATTTTTAGACAAATTTTTTTTAAAATTAAAAATAAATTATTTGGTAAATTAACTTTTGAATTAACTTTTTTCAAATTAGTTAATTAGGTAAAAAGTTTATTTTTTTATTTTCTGTTCGAATTTAAAAATATTATTTTTCTATATGATTAATTAATATAATTATATATAATTACTATTAAGATTAAATAGGTTATCAAGTATATATATTTGATATCTTCTCTTAGTGGCCTGATTGCAACACTTAATCTTTAATATCAAAAACATAAAAATACTTGTTTGGTTGCTAGTAAACTAATTGCCCAGTCTGCATCAAGATGTCAATAAAAGTGAAAATATAATTTCACCTTTTTAAAGTAATGAAATAAGTTTTTTTATTTTATTGCTTTTGATTTATTAAACTAATTGTTTAATGCAAATGTGTGGCTGGAAATGGCAGAGTTCTATGCCACAACTTAGTTGGACTGACGTGGAGATTTAAAACCATTGCTTCATACTTTTTTGTTCATCATCTCCAAAAGTCTACATCATTTAGGAGATTTCCGAAAAATATAAAGAAAAAATAGTCTGTGTTTGACTTGGCTTTTAAGTTTATTTTTTGACTTCAAAATTACAAAAAAGTCAATTAATTTGGCTTAAGTGGTTTTTTTTTTATTTTTTTCTTATTTTTTCTACGTAATTTAACACTTACTTTTTTTCACTTTTTTTTAAAAAAATTTAAAAATTTAAAAATTACTTTAAAAAAATTAGTCCAAACAAAGACTTAATCATGTAGAGAAAAATTATTCGACACTATAGTTTTGGAACACCGTGTAATATGTTTACATAGCATTTTTATTTAATTATTGTAATAAAAAATTGTTCGCATAAAATAATATTAACCCATATGTGTTGGGTAAGTACGAGACAATGATAGTATAATTAGTACACATTATATATTTTTATTTATAAAAAATAATATATAAAATATTATTTATAATATTTTAAGAGTACCTAATAATTCTTTCATTTACAAGACAAACATCATAATGTTCCACTTTGACACCCCCAAATTAACAACCCCACAAATTTTTAGTGAGTCCATAGACTTTACCATTAGGAGTAATAATAATTGGTCTATTCTTTTAAGTTTAGTTTATGGACTAATTAGGTAGCCATGGAGAAAGCTACTTTCGAAATGTTACCTACGAGATGTTACCTATTATTTTAAATAAATAAAATTATTTAATACATAATAAATAAATTATTTTTATATTTTATATATTTAATAAAAATAGACAAATATTGCATCATCTTAAATATATATTTTTACTATATTATTAAATAAAAATCTGACATAAGAATGTTACATAGCATTATTAAATTAAGAAATAATGTTAGGTAGTCACGTGGCATGTCACGAGCCATGATTTCTGTGGACGGTGGGATCGATGATGGACCCACGCTTGAGTATATGGTTTGTGAATGAACGGTGGATGTAGTGGTTAGGTAAAGGTAATTAAAGTCTACCCGTCTTCGTATGCTTATGCAATTCCTTAGGTTCACGGATTTTCTTTGATTTTTTTAATAAGTTTTTTAATAAATTATGGCAATAATTATGATTTAAAGAGATTGACCTGAAAAAGATAAATAAATTCAGTAGTAAATATTAATTTAATCGGGCATTGAGTTATATATAAATTTTATAAAAAGATATTGAAAAATAACTCAGTAGTCTTTACTAGTTTAGACGAAATTTTATTTTAATTTTAATTAATTTTTTTATAAATAAACGGTATGATTGGTATTTCAAAAATTGTAAATTGATAATTACACTTCAAAATATTAGAAAAGGTGAAAAAACTGTAAGTTGAATTGCTTGGGAACAATGTGGTATGGTTTGATTGAATTAACATGTGCTTTGAGGTTTCCACAAATCTACTAACGTGCACGCCACTGGCGCTGACTAATGTGCACTACACCTAATCCACGCTGAGGAAAAAAAAGTAAAACAAGAAATGCTCCGAAATCTAAGATGTCTGGGTCATAAATTGTCCTTTTTTACAAATAATTCTTTAAATATTTTGAGGTGTTCAAGTTAATTTATTTCCATTTGGGCTAATTAATGGGAGGTCAATCCGTTCATAAGCCTTTACACTAGCAGCCGTAAGGACAACGATGTCGTTGTCTCCGGTGCTTTAGGGCAGTGCATTATTGGCTGTGTCCCTTGTACTGTACCCAACCAGGTTCTTCCACTTGGCGCACATCTGTCTATCTATCTATCTATTAGAGAAGAAATTTATTTGTCTCAGGAGTTACTCACATGTTGGTGTGATATACTCAATAAATATATATATATATACAACACACTTTATGTATTTGTAAGTCTAGAAAAAACAATTTTATAATACAAAAACTAGTGATTATTACACGCCATGCCAGTATAACCTTATATTAAAGGGTTACATTACGCGTTTTTATTGATTAAGAATACTATATCATTATGTTCACGTAGTGTTCTCTATCCGACCACATACCACAGTTATATTTTATAACCATCATTGAGGGTGTTTGAAAATGTTACTTTTAGTAACTTATAGATTGTAACTTATAACAAAAATTATAAGTCTTTGGTAAAAATTGTTCTTTTATAACTGAAATAAAAGAAAAAATAATTAAAAATTATAGCAAAAATGTGGGTGTTTAAAATAAATTATTTACTTATAGCTAAAATTAATAACAAAAAGATAAAAACAAAAATAGAAAATTTTGCCAAACACCCCCACCATCTCTCTTAATTTGGATGTTAAACATACATTTGATTTATCAAATTATTAAATCGTTGAAATTGCTATATTTACATTCTTAATTTTCTTAGCAAATACTGATCAATTAAACATTGATTTACTGACATTGGGTGGAACTATGAGAAGATTAGTTTTAAAAGCGTGTTTTGGTTTGGTTGATGTTGGTGGTAGAAGGTAATTTAAATTTAGATTAAATTGTGTTGAAAATGCTTAAATAGTTATTAATTTTAATTACAATTAAATTGTGTTAATAGTACTTTTAGCCAGGCTGATCATAGTTAAACTGATGATATGAAAACATTGTGGATCACCAAATTTCTTATTTTCTTGTTTGTCCCCGAATCAAGTATGATGGCGTATTTAGAAATTAAAACTTCATTACTTTGACTCTCTTCTAAATATAGAAAAAAAAAATTAACAATGACATTGTCATTATAGTCACTTTTTACCGTGCAACCCAAATTATAATAATTGCAATTTTAGATTCGTAAAATTAACAAAAAAAATAAAAAAGAGTTGGAGGTGGGCTTGGGCCACGTCTGGAATAATGACTTGTTTATTTAAGTTATTTTGTTTTTTTATTATTGTTAAAGAAATTAATTAGTTGGTTAAA
>JAOTRH010228796.1:0-10247 GCA_034768845.1 Heliamphora exappendiculata
AACTGAAAACGGTAAAAAAAAAAAAAAAAAATTCCAACAGGTATTTTAGGAATGAACAAATCTCCACTTTCTTTGATCGGCCAATTGGGAAATCGCACAACAATCCAGCGCTTCTCCTACTGCCTGCCGGCGCTCGCTTCCCGCAAAACCACCGCGTATCTGAGATTCGGAAGCGACATCATTAGAACAGCAAGAAACCTGCAAACAACCCCGTTCGCGCGCCTCCCGGACGGAAACGCCGGCTACGCCCTGAATCTGGTCGACATAATCGTCGGAGGCCGCCGTCTTGGACTCAAACAAGAGACCTTCCCCGGGGGTTACGTTATTGACTCCGGCGTCGGAGCCAGCATCATCGAAAAAGCGGCTTTTGAGGTGGTTTCGGATTTGATCGGTTTAATCTCGGGAGAATCAGCAGCCCGCGTCTGTGCTATAAGTTGCCCAGAGGTTTCAAGAATTTTTCGAGCATGACGTTTCATTTTCAAGGGGCGGACCTTGAGGTTGCAATGAAAAGCCTGTTTATTTTCGGTCATAACTCCTTTTGCTTGGGGCTTTTCGGCATTCCGGGGATCACGGCGGTGGGATCATATCAGCAGCGGGATGTGCGGTTCATTTTCGATCTGGGCAGTGACAAGCTCTCCTTTGCTAAGGAGGACTGCTCCAAAGATGGAAGAAAATGAAGGGAAAAAAAATCCTATGACAAAGATGGAAGAAAAAAAAGTCGTGTACCCACGCCAAAAAAATGTACTCATTTTCAACCAAATAATTTATTTAAGAACAACAAAATAATATTTTTTATTTAAAAAGTAATTAGAGAGATTATTCTATTTATATTACGTTATTTTATTTTTATCTCTAATTTTTTCAATATTATTTATTTCTTTTTAAAATTTCAATATGCAAATTAATATTTTTTAAAATAATATTAAAATATATTCAACAGTAGTACCTTTTTAAACGTATTGTGAATATATTTTTAATAATATTAAATTTATTAAAAAATAAATTAAAAAATTAAAAAATTTCTCATTTAATGAATAAAATGTTCATTCTCTGTACTAGAGAATGATTCTCTATACTTTTTTAATACTCTATATTTAAAGTATAAAAATCAATTCTCTTAGATAGAGAATAGGCTTAAGAGGATGAGTTCGAGTATGATAATTCTACAAAATAAAGATATAAAAAATGGATTGAATCTTGCTCTAAGTTTATTTCTAAAATAATGCATAGAATATAAATTCAAACACATTTTAAGTGAATCTTGATTATTCATTTTAAATTTTGTGAAATTTTCTGTGTATATTTTTAGGTACCTAGTATTATAGTATTACTGGGAAAAACACAATAAAAAGATTATACCATCTTGGCAAGCTCTCCTTGGTAATTGGTGTGGTTATATATATAGGTACTACATGGTTTGGAATCCCAATTTCTCCAGGGTCGGAGGCTATGGCCGGCTGCGTTTAGGACAATTGTTTAATTGTTTTTATTTATTTATTTTTATTTTTAGTGAATTTTTAAAAATTAGTTAATTATTAGTCCTTTTTATAAGATGTGTACAAAATTTAGTCCCAGTAGTACTAATTTTCTTAAAGGCTTAGTCTTACTTTTAAATTTATTTTTAAAATATGACAATTTTACCTGCATTACTAATTCTTAATGCAATAGAAAACCCTAACCGCCTTCTAATGAAACGTAATCTTACCCGCCTCTCCAACAGAAAATCTTAGCCGCTATCTGTCGTCGACTATTACCGCCAACCGTCACCGTTCAGTGAAGCGCAGCATATCTTCCGTTTGCTTTGCTTCCAAGATATTACCGTTATCTGCAGTCAACCATCGCCGTCGGAGTTTGGGGATTCTTTTCTTTCTATGGTGGTGGTGGTGGTGGTGGTGGTGGTGTTCAGAGGCAGCGATGGAGGCGAGATTTGGGAACATTAGGGTTTCAGAGGGATTGAATTTAGTGGCGGACATGATCTAAGGTTTGGCATGAGGTAATAATTGAAAATTTTTTATTTTCTTTGCTCACTGCACATTTAATTGAGAAATTTGTCAGTATAAGATTTTTTTCAAATTGAAAAATTTCTCAGTTTAAATTTTTTGAGAATTTATTCTAGTAATGTTTTTTGTCAAAAAAAATGAGGTAATAATTGAGATTTTTTTCGTTAATTTTGTGTTTTCTCTGTTCACACTCTCATTTAATTAAGAAATTTTTAAATACAAGATTTTTTTGTCAAAATAAGGGGTTGACTGAGAAATTTCTCAATTTAAGTAGACGAAGACGAAGACGACGCCAAAGAAAGAGTTCGTCGTAGGTGAAGAGAAGAAGAAGACAAAGATGGGAAAGAGAAGAAGTTCGTCATCGATGAAGAGAAAACAAAGACGGCGCCAGAGAAGAAGAAGTCGACGACATTGGTGCCGGATAAGAAGAAAAAAAAAAGAGATCGGCGGCGGGGGCTAGGGTTTTGATGTCAGTTGTTACTTAAATGGGATTTAGGGACAAATTAGGTTACATAAAATAGGACCTGATTTTAAGAAAAAATATGAGATATGACTAATCTTTTTACAAATCTTACGAAGACAACATTAGAAAAAAAGGAGTTTGTCGTCGGTGAAGAGAAGAAGAAGACGAAGATGGCGAAGATAAGAAATTCATCGTCGATGAAGAGAAGAAGAGGATGAAGACGGCGACAGCGAAGGAGTCAATGGCATTGGCGACGTCGGCGTCAGAGAAAAAGAAGAAGGAAACTGTCGTCGGTGCCGAAGAAGAAAAAGGAAATTAGTGGCGTGGGGCTATGATCTTTATGTTGATTATTGTTTAAATAGAATTTAGGAGAATATTAGATAACATAAAATGGGACCTAATTTAAAAATAAAATAAAATAGGACTAATCCTTCTATGAATCTTATATAGGACTCCTATTTAAAAATTTTAATTTTTTAACGTGTAGGTAAATTATTATATTTTTTAATGTTTTTCATCGAAACGGACCAAAAAAGTAAAAGATATTGGCCGATTTATAAAAAATGTTCAAAAAAAATAAAAATAAATAAAAATAAGCTAATAAACTAAATTTTATGTTGCTTATTTACACTTTTAGTAAACTTTCATTATTTTTTGATCTAAATTTTTTATTTTCTCCATTTTTTTCATCGAGACGATCTAAAATAAATAACCAAAAAATTAAAAAATATTAAAAACTGCAAAAAAAAAATTCAAAATTTAATCCAAACACAACCTACGTGCATGATCACATGATCTCGGACACATGGGTTTCAAACTTTGGCAATTAAACATTTATTGAGTCCTCCACTACCCAAGTGCATGGATGTCTTATAAATGTCACTGTGTAATGATACAAATCCCAAACTATCTAATAATTAATTTTAATGATGGAACTTTATTTTTATGATAATGTGTTCACATTTTCCTTGATGAGATGTTATCATTTGTAGTTTAAATAATTTTAAGTTCCATGTAATCTTATCATTTCACGTAATCTTATTTTACGTGTAACATTTTAATATTATTATAATAAATACAATAGCTCTCTCATACATTTTTAATTACTTCCGCTGCAATCCCTTCCAATCCGCAACTAACAGTTTCGCATCCCCCAATTCCGTGGATTCCGCAACTCCACCTGCCCCACCAAAGGGGTATATAAAAATGGCCCGCGACTCGCAACCCGCCCCGGCCAAGGCCCAAATCCAACTCAAGCCCGTAGCCCCCATTCTTGGGATTAGCCCCCCCCCCAAGCCCGTGGGCTGAGCCGGCTATGCCCGAGACTCGCGACCTGAGAGCCCGAGCTTGAGCCAGCTCAGAAGCCCACTCAAAAAGTAATCATTAGCTTGCAGACAAAAAAAATCTACACAAAATAAAAAAAGGTCGACACAATAATATTCCAATTAGCTTGCTAAATAAAAAAAATCTACACAAAATAAAAATAAATGGATACAAATCAATCGAGATTTCCTATAGATCTTTGAGTCGACACCAAAACAAAAAGAGTCGACACAAAATGAAAATGAATCAACACAAAAATATTTCAGTTGCTTACAGGACAAAAAAAATTAATACAAATGCTCCATGAGTCAACACAAATTTATAAACTAATGTATTATATTATAAATTATAAACTAATAAGTTTATTATAAACGAATAAATTTATAGTTTAATAACTAATAAAATTATATTTATATAATATAATAAAGTAGTAATTAGTTTATAGTTTAACTTAAAAACTTATTATTATAATTTTAATGCATTAGTTTATAATATATAAACTAATAAACTTTAAGTTTATAATATAATATAATAAATTTTAAGTTTATAATTTGTACGTTAATATATTAACTACTACTAATAAAATAGTAAACTAACATTATATTATAAATTTATAAACTAAATAATTATAAAAGTAATAAAAATACAAATTAAACAACAAAATCCAAAAAATCAAAGCTCACTCAAAGCTCGCCCAAAAATCTGAGCCTGAGGCCCAAGCCCTTTACCTCTAGAGCCTGGGCCGATCCCTGGACAAAAAAGTCTGGCCCAACCTGACCCAAAGATTTAATTGGAGCCTGACAGACCAAGACTGGACCAAAATTACACATCTACCCGCCCACAATCAATCCAAATCAACACCTATTGGCTATTGCTCTCAATCAGCTTTCTTTGGCCACCAAACCAATTCAGCTTCACTCCCTCCCAATCTGCAACTACCGATTTCGCCTCCAATAATTCAGTGTATAAAGTATTCCGTCACTCCCGAGTCCCGCTGTAAACACTCTAATTTGACCCTGCCTAATCTTAAGTGAATCTGATGATGAAAAAGTTGGAATGGTGCCCAATACGATCCTTGAAAAATGATCCAAGCTCGGCATTTGAACTCATTCATCAAAACCTTCAAACCAATAAAATCCTTTTGAACCACCAACTCCAAAATGGCGATCGCTAATAAAACCTTTTGAAAACTTTCACCTTTTGTGGCGACCGCAATGTTCATTGTGGCGACCGTCAATAGAACTTCTTAGAAACCTTAGCCAAAAGTGGCAACCGCCAACTTTATTGTGGCGACCGCCTATAAAAGCTCTTGGAACCTTTTAAAACAAAGCGACCGCCAACTCCTAACCTGGCGACCGCCAACTTCAAATGGCCTAACGTGTCCCAAAACGTGTCAGCGTACGTTTTCAGGATAAAATTTTAGAGAGAAGTTTAGTGAGAGAAGTCTTGTCGAGTCGTCGAGCAATCCGACCCCCGACGCCGAAACCCTGCTGAAGCACCAAGAGCCGAATCATGATACCGAAGTTCTGAAGCCCTAGCTTGGATCATCGCTCGAGGATCGAATTGCCCATTGCCATTCCCCGACTCGAGGATTCCTTAGCGATCCAAGTATTTTGTTTGGTTCCTCGATCTTTCTAACTCTATTCCCTCTCTTTTAGAGTGATCGGGCTAAGTTCAATTTCATTTTGCACATTCTTTTCATTTACATAGTTAATCTTGTTTATCATTTAAAGTACCTCACGAAATTTAGTCACTTTAATTAATTTCTTAGTTTACACATTCACACTAAGCACATTGCTATTTTTATTAATTCATCAATTTAGTGTTAATATGTTTTGAAAATTATAACTTATTAATGTTGTTAATTGTTACAATAATTCACTTACATCTATATGAATGTAGTTGCCAATATTACATTCACATTTGAATTAAATAGTCGTACTTAATTTTTTATATTTTTAAAATTAGTTTAATTTTCTTTTATTGGCATTTATTTTTTTCTCCTTTTCTTTTCCGTTTCTTTTAAGTATTAGTGTAATCTTCTTTTCTCCCTTGCAATGTTACATTTTCTTTTCTTTTCTTCTCTTATTATCGTTAGCTTTATTTTCTTTTTATTTTTTTTTCTCTTTAATGTTAGCACTATTTTTTTTCATATTATTAAACCAAAAAATCGTAAAAAGTCTTCCCCTGTTTCAGTTCTTCAACAACCCCCAATTTTGAATCCCACCTATCTCGCATCTTCTATTCTTCAACTCCCTTTCTGCATCGCCCATTCTCTAGTGTGATAATATTAGTGCTATTTACTGGTCAGCAAACCTAGTCTTTCATGTCAACACAAAACATGTTGAGATCGACTTTTACTTTGTTCGCGATAAATTTGTTCATAAGAAACTTCAAATCCAATTCATATCTTCTAAAGATCAAATTGTCAATATTCTTACTAAGGCATTGCTTTCCCCATCATTTCACAAATTACGCAACAAGCTGCAAATTTAATGAGTGGGTCAAACCATTTATCTCATGAATCTTATATATAAAAAAACTATGTATATAAAAATAAAATTTAATTAGATATCAATAGAAAGCAAATTGAATTTTGTTTACAAAATTAATATTTAAAATGAACTGTTTAAGTTTAACCCATCTATTTAGTAAAACAAAACACAATTTATTTATGTACTCGTCGATGTTTGATTAATTTTCATTACATGATCTAGAAGATGAATAATTTGAATGATCATCGTAGATTATTATAATTAAGCCCAAAAAATAAAATTTTGAAGAACATAAAGAGTAAATACTTATAACCTGTAGAAAAAAAAAAAAGTAAAAATGCCTTGGTCTATACCATTTCAGCGGCGGCTTATTGTTTTTTGACTTGTCTAGATTAGATTAATTGAAAAAGTAAAAACAAAATATTAACCAAAACTTGAATAAAAAAATAAGTTAAGAATTTGGCTGGCTTATTTTAATTTATATTCATATATTTTGATTTTCTTACTTTCTTGAGTTAAAATTATTGTTTTTTTAGTTGGTCTTGATGAGAGCAATAAAAGATAAAAATATTTAATAAAAATAATTAACATAAAACAAGAGCAGGATTAGGCTTCATTTGGCAAAGGGCTTAAACTTCAATTTTTTGTCTTTTAGTTTAAATTTAAAAAAATATTAAAAAATTTCGTTTGAAAATTCAAAAACTTTTAGCCATTTGGCCTTTTGCTTTCTTATATAAATTTTTTGTATATATTATTTTAAAATATCACAATTTTTTTATACACATCTATTTATTATAAAAAATTATATTTTTTAAATTTACTCATTAAAATCTAACAAGCAAGATTTATAACGAATATAGAATATAGAGGAATGAAAAAATAAATTTTAAAAAATTATAATAATTTTTTTTATAACTTAAAGCTCTTTTGGCTCATTTTAAACTAAAATTTTTAAACTTTTTACCCCAAATTCACCAAATAGTATTTTTGCATATTTAGCTAAAGACTTTAAACAAAATGACTTAGCTGCCAAACAAGACCTTGGTATCGCAAACAAAACAATGCACGTAGACTCGGAGCCTCAGTATTGGTGGAAAAATTTAAAATTAAAATATTCCGTTGCCGGGACTTGAACCCGGGTCGCTCGGGTGAGAGCCGAGTATCCTAACCAACTAGACTACAACGGATTTGTAGTTTACAATTAGTCTATATTATTATATACAGAAAAAAAATTATTTTTAACACCAAATTAAAATCGGCTTGCACTTTTCATAATTCTAAAAGTAACCTAAAAAATTACACATTTTACTATTTAAATAGTTTGAATCCTCGTAACTATGAGGGCATAGTAAATAAACAAAAATTGATATAATATAGCCTATGCTTGAACTAATTTTTTTTAAAAATTTTTTGTTTAAAATTGTTTTAAAAAGTTTATTTGTTTGGTTTTAGTTGGTTTTTTTTAAATATTTTTACATCTATTTTTTTATTAAAAAAAGTAAAAATTTACAAAATTTACAAAAAAAAAAATAGTCCAAACATAAGCATAATCCCACTTTTACGAAGCAATTTTCATTAGGTTGTATAATACGACCACAAATTTTACTTCTCTTTTTTTTTTTTTTTTGAGTTTGTCTAAGCTTTTTTCTCTCTGTTTATACTTGAGATTTCACATTCCGTTTTGTTTTTGATATAAAAGATTGTTTCGTTGTTTTTGTTATTCACTAAGAAAAGTTGGTATCATACGAAGGGATGTGTGAGATTGTAAGAACGGAAATTTCATACAAAATTCTATTTTCTATAACAAATTGACATATTATTATGAACTCCAAAATCTACTATAATTATGTATACTAAGAATTTCTGGTAAGAATCATTGCAAAGATTGCTCTAAAATAATTTGGTAACAAAGTGTGACCAATAGGGGAATTAATGGGGTTAATTGGGTTGAAAAAATGCTATTGGCTTTTGAGAATCTAATTTTGATATTTTCTTTTAAGGATAATATAGATTACCAATAAACATATTTGTGCACCCTAGAATACCATAACGTTGAGTAAACGGGAAAAAAAAGATTTCTCGAAACAATCTCCCGGTTCTACAACTAGGAATTAACTTTAATATATGTGAAATTAATAGAATATAATTTATTAATACATGAAGGGAAACCATTTCTCTATTAGAATTCATATTAAGATATTATCCATTTTGCGACACGAGTCACGTTCGATTTTATTCTTTCATTTAAAAAAAAATTTTAACATGGTAAAAAAAAACATGCTTTTTAAGCGAGAGACACTATTTCACAAGATGATGTGAGATTTATATTTCTTATATTACCCCTAACATGTGGGGCTTTATAGTAGAACTAGAGTTTTCACATACCACTCAAAATAAAAAAAGAGCACTCTTCTACTGAATCTTACAACAAGATATTATTCTTTTTACACCACAACACACTCACAATTTTGTTCTTTCATTTAAAAAAGACATCTTAATGGATTGAGGGTAAAACTCACCTCATAAGATGTATCAAAAAACCCCAACTGAGAAGTGATCTTATCCCTTACAATACCATATTCCTAAGGCCTTATTTATTTATCCAAGAATAAGGAGGAATTAGATTAGTAAAGAAATATGGTCATGTTTGGAGTGAATAATTGGAGGTTCGAATTAAACTAATAGTCTAAAGTATATTTTTATCCTATGTTTATTTACTAATTTTGTATTAAGATTCAGTTTTGATTGGATTTCATATCACATATATTAGGGATAACTAGTCCCAAGAGAAAGAGTGAGATATTTAGTCCATGGATTAAAAGGATTATGAAATTAAATTCTTATTTAGAATATCTACAAAATTTGACTTTTAAGAGATTTAAACATTTTTTTTTTTAAAAAAAAAAGGAAAAAAAATTGAATTATTTGGTATAAATTTTTTAGGATAATTTTTTTTTAACTTTTTATTAAAATATCTAATATGTCAAATTCAGATCCGTTGCAGGACCATATTCCTAAGGCAAGAGATTCAAAATACCAACTCCTTCGAATTTTCTTCCTTTCTCTTCAAATTAACTTCGCTACTTATTTAATAATAAAAATAACTCTACAATTTTTATAATATTTTTTATCTCACTCTAATCAAATATAAATTATTATTCTTGCAGCACACATAATCTTATTTATAATTCCATTGTATAAAAATAAATAACTCGCAACATTACTTATTCCTGCCATATCATCCGAATTATTATACATATCCTAAATATATTATATTTTACGTGGTTTTTATAGAATCACGCTCTTCCACATTTACTAGATTTACTTGGCCTATATGACGTACAAACTAAATATAATCAAAATTTGTTGAACATCACCATCTTATTATTGTGAGCTAGTTCTAGTCAATCTAGAGGGTGCTTTTATATATTTTATCAGGCAAAATCAGAGGTGTCAACATAATAATGTCAAAATTGTTAAGAATGTATTCTCGTAATTTACAAAAAGTCACGATGGGGCTGTCCTATCTCCTGTTTCTCCGAGCTGAGGTTCTCTTTGGGACTGTTCTATCTCATGTTTCTTGAGGACCAGCCTTATTTGACCTCCTAAGGTTATAGAGTTTTGAGATCTCCTCGGATATGTAGAGGAGCTCTGACAAGGCTGCTGAGAGAAGTGTGGACTTTTAGGCTTGGTTGGTTAAGTGATGCATCCTAACCATGCGGACTGGGCAAGGATTTGTAAGGTGATTTTTTTTTATTCATGCAGGTTGTGCGTGAAATATGCCTCTTCCCTAGGATATCCCCACTTTATAGCAGGAGTTTGGTTTTTATTTGTTTTATTTGTTGTTAGGAGGAATCCTCCTAATAGTTACTTATGTAATTACCTAGGATATATCCCTTGCATTCATGTAAATTTTTTCTTTTTATGTTAAAATTAATTATTAAAAAAAAAAGTAAAAGGGGGGTG
>JAOTRH010228807.1:0-41054 GCA_034768845.1 Heliamphora exappendiculata
CCTCCACCACCGCTAACTGCCACAGCTCCCACCTCGTCGTCGCCGCGAAAGACTCTTTGATCGATTCCTCAATCTTTTAGTCCTAAACTTGTATGTCGAATCCTCGTTTACCATTCTCTTTTTGATTCCTACTGTAACGAATCCTTGTAGTAGCTTCTTCGGGAGAATCCTTTGTCGGAACTTAGAACGCTGTCTAAACTTTTTCTCGAATGATCTTTGATGATTTTTAGAGACATGAATAATCCTCTGATATGATTTTGAAGCTCTGTATTGTTGAATATCCAAAGTGATTTTCATGCATCCCTAATGATATTTAAATAGATCATTAAATAACAGGTAGGCAGAATTTAATTTTAATTAAAATGCCTAGAATTCGCTCGAGCAGTCAAATGGGCGCTTGAGCGATCAAGTGACCGAACCTCTCTCTTGTGTCATGCTTTAATTGCTTACCAACAGCTCGTATATATGTACCATGAACTCAATCTTCAAATAGGATTTAAATATCAGATTACTCTAGAATAGATGAGAGCTAGATCCTAAAAGGATTCTAGATTGAATCAAACCTTCTAAATCCTATCCTAAGATCTAATAAAGTTCTAATGACTTTAAAACAACATGGATTGCCATTTAAAATAAAATAGAAATTAATATAAATTAATTTCTTTACAGTCTTTCTCTTGACAATTCTAGGTGAACACAACACACACAGCCTAACTAAAAAGTCATTGTCCAAGCATAGTTCTTCAAACATCAAAGCTTCTTCCAACCCTTCAAAACAGAAACCCAAGCAACCACAAAGCTAACAATTAATCATAAGAGAAGAGAGACCGAAAAATAATGCATCCATGTATATATACAAGCCACCACATTCTAAAATGATGAACTAAATGTACCAAATGTACCAATAAACCAATGTACCAAACAAGATCATAGACCAATGTATCTTAAACACCAAAATAACCCATCATGTACCATCCACCAAAAAAAATCATAAACCATTCCAAATATACATGTGACCAAAAATATGCGTGCCTGCCACCAAAATACCTGTCACAAAAAATACTCCCCCTTTGTGGAACCTGGATGAAGTCAAGAAGGACTGCCACCGGGAGACAGACCTCAGATTAGTAACTCCAGTTGATTAAACTGCCCGTCAATGTGCTGTTGAAGCTGATCAACCTTAGCCTCAAGAGAGTCGACTCGGGCTTAGAGGGTAGAGTGAGAAAAATTCCCCTTTGGTGCTGAAGGTGTAGAGGCACTCGAAATGTTGTCAGCGCCGTCCTCCTCCTTCTCCTCAGAGTTGGATATAGCAATCGGAGTATGAATATTGGTAACACTCTGAGAATGAGTGCAATGGGTGATGTATTTTGTGATGTGCACAATGTGGAGGCCAGTAGGAGTGTGAAACGAAGGAAGAGATCTAAGGAAATTGATGAGGAACAGACCATAGGAAAGAGCAAAGTTTTTCTTGCTGTGGGTAACTTTCAGCATGGACTGAAGAAAAATGTAGGTTAAGTTTATCCGTTTACCCTGACTAATAAGAAACAGTTCCAACACCCTCTCCTTATTAATGTCTGATACATGCCCCTTAGAATGAATATTTGCACTAACAATGATGTTTAAGAGACGAAAAGTATGAGTCAACTCCTTTTGAAAGATATAACCGCTGACCCATTTGCGTGGATTGCCACACAAAGCTGTGGCAATCTCAGTGTATGACCAACTAAGAATAGTGGGAATAGGGGGATAGTCAGAAACAGGAGGAATATTATACCTCATATGAGTAATGAAAGAGTTAGGGTCCATAAGGATGTGGTTACTTTGAACATGGGTTTTGAGTTTGAACCAAAGAGTTTCTAAATCCTACATGTTCAAGTAGAATTCCCTAACAAGATCAACGTAAACTTTTCCTTCAACTTGAAGGAAGGGGGTCCACCCTAGTTGTTCAAACATATGAGAAATACCAAACTCAATGAAATCAAACACAATTACCTTCTTTTGTAACAGAATTGGTCGGTCAGCAAACAGATGATTGAACTTTTCTTCACCTTCTAGAGACATGATTCGTGCTTTATCATACTGAGTCTGAGACCACTCAGTAGTCTTCTTTGTATAGGGTGGCATGTTCTTGTAAAGATGAAGTCAAATGACATGTATTAGACCATGAATTCGGGCATCAACTCTCGACAATGGTGTGCAAAACTTCCAATACAATTGCAATCTCACAAATCTCATAATCTCACAAAATTTAGCAATTTTAACAAGATAATGAGTTAAACATAAGCAAAGAGCATGCGCAACTTTCTTAAAATTTTAGTTCATAATACTCAAACCATTCATCAAACATGTGATGTGCAAGATGTAAGTTGAGACTGTGTGGATGCACTCAAAAACTTACCATGGAGGCACCAAACATACAAAAGCATCTAGGAATGATGCAAAGACTCTAGGGATGGACAAACAAAGAACATTAAGAAGCCTAGACAACAACCCAAGGCACAGTCAAGGATTTTGCAAAGAGGAACCAAAGCGAAACCTTAAGTTTGAACTAAAGAATAAAGCCAAGAACAAAACCCTTGGGTCAATGATTTCGCACCCACAATACAAACAAAAACACATTTTGATGGACCAAGAATATGCGAAACATCAAGCATATAAATCAAACCAAGAGCACAATCACAAATCCATTCAACCGAAACCCTAGGTTACAAAAACTAAAATGAAACAAAGAAATTTGTTCTTATCTTAGTGATGCGACAATGAAATAAACTCCTTATGTGTGAGAATGGTGCAAAAACTTAGCAAGAGGGAAGAGACAAGAAGAAATTTGGGAGAGATTTGAGATAGATTGGACTGAGGAAAGTGAAAAGCCCTGTTTTAATTTTTGATCCACAACAGTCCGCTCGAGCGGGTGGATGGACAGAGGCTGAAATAGCTCGAGCGCGAAAAAGGCCACTTGAGCACGGTGCAAGCTGAGACTGTGGACACTTAAACTCGCTCGAGCGCATAAAAGGACGCTTGAGCGCACAAAGAGCTGCTCGAGCGGTTCACTGGCCGAGTTAAACCTGATGAAGCAGGAAGTGTATCATGAGAGGATAAAAAAAGTGGCATTTTTTTTAAAATACGACTTAGTATCTAGACAAAACAAAATACTCAAGACTATAACTGGAAAAATTCAAACAAATCAGAGTAATCCATTTCTGAAACATGGGAAAATAGAATCACGAAACCCTTTCATGGAGAACTTATAGTAGTCAGACCCCAAACCTTTGAGGGATTTTTTCACATGGGCAATGGTTAACATATGTGCGATTTATATATAATAGACACAACTAAAAATATGTCAAAACACATAATTTAAAGTCAAACCAAGTAAAGTTTCAATGCATATATGTTGAAGATGTACGGAAGCTCCCCCTTACAAAGAACTTAATATAAAAATTATGTTCTATTTGGCGACTTTCACACGAACGAAAAGACAAGATTCGCATAGGTAGCCATTTTCAATAGCTTGAAAGAACAGTTGCATAAATGGCGGTTGACACACTAACATAAACAAGAAAGCATGGTTCATATAGGTAATTATTTCCACAAGCAAGACAAAAAAGTAGTATAACTAACGACTTTCACACTATAATAAATGAAAAAGTAAGGTTTGTATAGATAGCTATTTCTGTAAACATTATATAGCACACACATTTCTAAGTGAGAGTAGAACAATAGATAGATAATCAAATGGGGGTGGTTACAGACTTTAACATCAATTATAGGATTCTACTGTAGCAATCAATCAAATAGTGTTTCTCAACCAATATCCAGTTTGTGGCACATGTATATTTATCCGCACATAAAGTTATCATTACATGAAAAATGACTTAGATTCACAGTAAGCTTATACTTTCATATATTCTTGACAGTAATCCTTCATATAGTATTTTGAGATGTTTCACACAGGATTAAACCATTAGAATGAATTAAGAGCACAGATGAGAAAAACAAAAAAAAATATTTTTTAAAAACTCAAAATGCCAATGCCAATAGATTTCCTAAGAAATTCAAACCGAAGTGCTTTAAGAGGTTTCGTTAACAAACCAGCCAGTTGCCTTTCAATGTCAATGTATTCAAGGGTGAAAATGTAATCCTCAACTAACTGACAAATGAAATGATGCCTTATGTCTATGTGCTTAGTTATAGAGTGCTGAACAAGATTCTTTGAAATGTTAATAGCACTAGTATTATCACAGTAGATAATTATTGACTCTTAGATAAAACCATAATCTGAGAGCCTTTGTTTCATTCACAGTAACTAAGTACAACAACTACCAGCAATAATATATTCAGCCTCGGCTGTAGACAATGAAATTATATTTTGCTTCTTACTATGCCACGAAACCAAATTGTTACCAATGTAGAAACAACCTCCTGATGTGCTTTTCTGTCATCTGCACATCCAGCCCAATCAGCATCAGAAAAACCTGTAATGTTCAAGTTAATGTCTTTGAAAAATCAAATGTTAAACTCAACAGTGGAATTCACATATTGGATAATTCTTTTAATAGCAGTTAAATGTGATTCCTTAGGATTGGACTAATAACGTGTACAAATACCTACACTAAAAGAAATATCAGGTCTACTAGTTGTGATATACAAAAGACTCCCTATCATACTTCTAAACATGGTTTGATCAACATTTATACATTTTTCATCTTTTGACAGTTTTACAGATATACTCATAGATGTTCGAATGGGTTTGGTAGATTCCAGTTTAAACCTCTTAACTGGGCCTTTAGCATATTTTGATTGTGAGATGAAAATTCTATAGTTAGACTGTTTAATCTGTAAACCTAGAAAGTAGTTTAGTTCACCTACCATACTCATTTCAAATTTCTTACACATACATTCAAAAAATGAAAGGACAAGAGATTCACATGTAAAACTAAACACAATATCGTCAACATATATCTGTGCAACCAAAATATCATTCTTGTCCCTTTTAATAAAAAGAGTCTTATCCACACTTCCTCTAATAAAATCATAGTTAACTAGGAAGGTGGTTAGACGTTCATACCATGTTAGGGGGGCTTGTTTCAGCTCATATAAGGCTCTTTTGAGCTTGTATACGCGATCAGGATAGTGTGGATCCTCAAAGCCTTCAGGCTATTCAACATAGGCTACTTCTTTCAACTGACCATTTAAGAAGAAACTTTTCACATTCATCTGGTATAATTTGAAATTTAGAAAATAAGCTACAGCAAGAAGTATACGAATAGATTCAAATCTGGCCACAAGTGCAAAGATCTTTTCAAAATCTATTCATTTTACTTGTGTGTACCCTTGTGCCACTAACCTACCCTTATTTCTCACAGCAGTCCCATGTTCATCAAATTTATTCTTGTAAATCCAATTAGTGCCAATTACATTAACATTCTCAAGTCTAGGCACTAATTCCCAAACATCGTTCCAAAGAAATTGTTCGAGTTCCTCATGCATTGCATTTACCTAACAATCGTTAGTCAGAACCTCTTTCACAATTTTTGGTTCAATTAAGGACACATAACACAGATGACTTACCTGATTTACTTGATTGCGCATTTATCGGTAGGTCATCATTGGTTTTGTTACCTCTCCAATCATCTGTTCCATTGGATGATTTAGCTTGACTGGAGAGGAGGGTTCCAAAGTTGCTTGCTTCTCTAGTGCTGTCATACTATCAAAAGTTGCATCTACTATTTGTTTAGGAGAGGTGGGCTGAACGGGATCTTCAAGTATCTGAGAGTTAGTCTGATCTGCTTTCGATATTAATGTCTCTTCAGAAGTTCCTGTATCATCAATAACTACATTAACAGATTCTATAACAATAGAAGTACGTAAATTATAAACTCTATAAGCTTTACTACTAATGGAATAGCCAAGAAATATCTCATCATTACTTCTGGAATCAAATTTACCCAATTATTCACGATCTTTTAATATGTAACATTTGCTCCCAAAAGTTCTAAAATATTTCACATATGGGTTCCTATCTTTCCATAATTCATAATCAGTCTGTTTGGTGCTAGGTCGTAAATAAACTCGATTAATAACATAGCATGCAATATTTACGGCCTAGGCCCAAAACTTGAGAGAAATGTTTTTATGATGTAGCATAACCCTGGCCATCTCCTGTACCATTCTATTTTTTCGTTCCACCACACAATTCTGTTGTGGTGTTTTAGGAGCGGAGAACTCATGTTGGATTCCCTATTCGTCACAATAGTTTGAGAATTTTGAGTTCTCAAATTTCTTTCCATGATCTAATCAAAATTTTGTGATGTTCTGATTCTTTTCTTCCTGTTTATTATTCAATCTAAGGCATAGGAATTTAAAAACAGCAAACGTGTCAGATTTTTCATACAAAAAGTTTAGCCAGGTAAACCTAGAAAAGTCATCCACTACGAGGAAGATATATATATCTTACCACCTATACTCTCTATTCTAGTGGGACCTATAAGATCCATGTGAAGAAGTTGCAAAGAATATTGAGTAGCAAGATGATTTATTTTATTATGCGAGACTTTAATTTGTTTACCTAGTTGACAAAGTCCACAAACAACTTTTGTATTACTGCTCAACTTTGGAATGTCGTTAACCAATTCAGAATTTGCAAGTCTGGATAAATCCTTATAACTGATATGACCCAAACGATGATGCCACAATTCAGTTTCATCAATTTTAGTTGAATGACATGTTAAATCGGTTTTAGGCAAAATTCTATAGCAGTTGTCAGAAGTTCGAACACCATGAATAACAATTTTTCCTTTTTTTTAATCCAAAATCAAACATTCAGTTTTAGTAAAATAAACTTTATGTTGTGTATTGCACATCTAACTAATGCCGAGTAAGTTTGCTTTTAAGCCGTCTACGAGAAGAACATTTTTCAATTTGGGTAGCCCTAAAGAGCTAATAGATCATCTCCCAATAATCTTGGATAAATTTTCATCCCCAAATGTGACAAGTCCTCCATCATATGGATCAATGCTCGAGAATAAGGAATTATCTCATAACATATGTTAGGAACAACCATTGTCCAAATACCACATGAAAGAATTTTGAGCTTTTGAAGCGATGTGAACTACATGACATTTCAAATCAGATTTTTGAACTCAGACAGCATAAATTTTAGGAAAAGATTTGGTTTAAGTGTTGGGTTTATGGTAATATGGTCTATACCAATTGTCCGCTCAAGCGCTAGACCGCTAGTGATTATATTTGTTTCTTTGCCAATGATCCGAATGAGCGTACAGAGGGACTACATGAGCGTGTGACTTCTAGTGAGCCTTCGCATTTCTCTGCCAGTTGGCCGCTCGAGCACTCAAAAATCCCGCTCGAGCGCTCACTTGGCCAAGAGTTTTATTCTACAACACTCTGATTTGATCATACAATTATTTAGATTTTCTTGCATGCTGATATGAAGACTGAGATTTTATTTTTCTGCAAAATGGACTAATATGACCTACAATACCATAAAAATAACAAGTATAAACAAATCTTTAAAAATCAGTTGATTGTGGTAGAAGTTTTTGAAAATATTTTCCTAAAAATTCAGTCCTGATTTACTTAGGCTTTTCCAAAACACTTTCCTTACCTATAAGCATGTTGGCAGCTTTCACAAAGTTGATTTTACCTGTATTTTTTGATCCAAATGTACTTTCCACGTATCCTAATCCTGTTCGATTTGTCGCCATGTTTTTCATACTTAAAAGATTTCTTTCAGACTAAGGGATCTTGCATTCAATTTCTTGGAAGTGGTATTAGCAGTAAAATTTTTTGTTTCCAACACTTTGATTCTAGCCTCACTTGCCTCAAACAAAGATTTGAAATTAGTTGAGTCTTGTAATTCTAACTTAAGTTTAGAAACTTTAAATTTGAGGGAATCACATGACTCAATGAGTTTATTCCTCTGTTTGTCAGAACTAACCAGTTTCTCAATCATTTTGATTTTGAAAATTTTTAGTTGAGAAATCAAATTTTGAGACTCAGTTAGTTCAGTATTTAGGCCATTATGCTCCTTTTCCATTGTTTTGACCTTAAGTGTTAGATTAGTGATAACTTTAATCATTTTGTAGCTTTCTCTGTGAAGTTTATCATAATCCTACTGAAGATCTTTCTCATTCCCTTCTTCAGATTCAAAACCTGAATCTGGTTCTCCCTTTTTAGAATCACTGTGAGACGCATGTGATTCACGATCAGATAGTGCAGACTTACCTAATCCAGTGGAAGCAGCAAAGGAAACAAACTTGCCCTCATCATTCTCTGGTTCGAATTAGGTTCCATCGTCTGTTGACTCAATTTCATCATCTCACGTCACAGTAAACATCTTTTGTTTTCTTTTCTGTTTGTTTGGACAATTTTGTGCAATATGTCCATACCCTTGACACTCGAAACACTGTATATTCTGATTCTGAACTTTTGCTTTTTTCTTTTCAAACTTAACCACGTTTTTACTTTTATCATCGAACTTTCCAAATTTTGACTTGAGGTTAAATTTTTTATTTATAACAAATTTTTTTTTTTTACTTTTTAACAATAAATGCCATAACTTCGGATCAATTTCATCATCTAAAGACTCTAAATCAACCTTAGAAGATTTTAAAGCAACGCCTTTTGATTTTTTAGGTTGACGTAGAGTTGATTCAAAGGTATGAAGATTTCCAATCAGCTGTTCCACTTTTAGAGAATTAATATTTGTATTTTCTTCAATAGTAGTAACCTTTGGTTGAAATCTTTCAGGTAGTGACAGTAACATTTTTTGAACAATACAAGATTCAAGAATTTTTTCACCAAGTATAAAGTTGGAACTGACAATATCACTCAATTTGGCATAAAAATCATCAAATGTCTTATTATCTTCCATTCGAAGGGTTTCAAAACTTGTAGCGAGCTTTTGAAGTTTGAATATTCTAACAGTTGACATGCCATCATGTGTGATCTCAAGAATATCACATGCTTCTTTAACGATTTCACACGTATATATACGTCTAAATTCTTCTGGTGTGACACCGCTAAAGATTGCATTGATAGTCTCGCTATTCCAGCATGCTTCGTCTAAATTCCTTTTCTCACATTGTTTAGTAGGTTTTAAAATTGTATCATCACCAGATTTAACAGTCGGAGGGGTATAGTCAATTACGACAGTCATCTAAATCGTCTCGTCGATTGATTTAAGAAATGCTCTCATACGAGCTTTTCAATAGGGATAATTTTCTCCATCTAACAATGGGGGTTGTATGGATGAGTTTCTTTCTCTAGGAAATTCCATGTTTGTGATTGATTAGGATCAAAATCTTTTACAAAAATAAAAATTCGCTCTGATACCAATTGAAAAATATAATTTTTCTTATTTATAATAGAAAATAGTATTTTAGCGATTTAATCAATTACGTTCACGAAATAAGAAATCAAGAAGAAAACACAGCACGCAAAATTTTTACGTGAAAAAACCCAACGGGTAAAAAACCACAGGACTACCAAGTCCAAAAATCAAGCACTAACATACGAACAGTTACAATACGACTTATAGACTCTTTGATTAACTCCTCAATCTTCTAGTCTTAGGCTTGTATGTCGAATCCTCGTTCACCGTTCTCCCATTGATTCCTACTGCAATGAAACCTCGTAGCAACTTCTCCGACAGAATTCTCCGTCGAAACTTAGAACGCAGTCTAAGCTTTTCTCTCTAATGATCTTCGATGATTTTTGGAGACACGAATAATCCTCTAATATGATCATGAAACTTTGTATTGTTGAATGTCCAAACTAATTTTTGTGCATCTCTAATGACCCTTAAATAGATCATTAAACCCCAAGCAGGCAGAATTTAATTTCAATTAAAACACCTAGGATCCACTCGAGCGGTCAAATAGGCGCTATAGCGGTCAGGTGGCCGAACCTCCCTCTTGTCTTGCTTTAATTGCTTGTACCAATAGCTCATATATATGTACCACGAACTCAATCTTCAAATATGACTCAAATATTAGATAACTCAAGGATAGATGAGAGTTAGATCCTAAAAGGATTCTAAATTGAATCAAACCTTCTAAATTCTATCCTAAGATCTAATAGAGTTCTAATGACTTTAAAAAACCCTCGATTTCCATTTAAAATAAAATAGAAATCAATATAAATTAACACTCCTAACACCTCGTAAAAAGAAACGTAGGCTATAATCCACACAAAATAACTAAAGAATAAGAACACCCACAAGAACACGGGAATTTACGTGGTTCGGCTGACTGTCTACTTCTTTGGGAGAAGAAATAATCTACTATTCTCAAATATGGAATACAAGTTCCACTCTTAACCTCACAATCTCTGTGTATAGCCTCAAATTGAGCCTCTCTATGTCTCTTTATACTCTCTCTAGCCTTTATCTGAATCTTTTTCTCGAGTATTAGACAATTTACGCACGTTTTTTCTTTTAACCCTAAATGAACTATAGGGTCCATATATATAAGACTCGACCAAAAAGTCCTAAAATATGCCTTAAAACGTCTGGCAGGGCATACTAGCGCCATACCCAGCGCTCAAGTGCCCCGCAAGTGCCTTTCTAGCGCCCCTTTCTGGACTGATGGCGCTCAAGCGCTCTGCGAGCGCCTCACGAGCGTCCTGCAAGCACCCTACGAGCGCTCCACAAACGCCCCATGAGCGCTCCGCGAGCGCTCTATTTTGGACTTGCTGGCACTCAAGCGCCTTGTGAGCGCTAGCTAGCTCTAGCTTCTAATTTTCTTGGGAAATTCGAGCCACAATCCCAACACTGTGCACTTTAAGTGTTCAATTTTTAAATATTGTTTTATGACCAGATTTGTTTATTATGCGAAGCTCATCAAGTTTGTTATCCATAAAAAAATTTAGTTAATTAAATTAATATTATAGCTATGTGATCGAATAACATTTATCTACAAACAAATAATAGGTAATAATAATTTTGAAAACAAAACTATTAAACAATTGTCTTTGATTATATAACTATAGATATTGGATCAACTTTATTTTTTAATGGATAACAAACTTAACGACCTCTATATAATGAACGAATCTGATAATAAAAATATATTCAAAAACTGTATACTTAAGGTGCACAGTGCACAACACCCCGTGCTATGCAGCCATGCACAGCACGGTCCTCAGTGGCGACTCCACAGCTTAGGTTGTGGAGTCAATTGAACCTCCTAGATGAAAAAAAATTACTATGCATATTTTGTATATATTTTTAAAAAAAATTATATGACATCACTAGAAAATAAAAAAGAACCGAGTTAATTTTTAAAAAAGTTCTAAATTCACACACTTTGTCATTGTTCACCCCTACTAATATAAGTTTTAATGCATAATTTATAATTGTTCAATGCACTTAAATAGTGTATGAATTGCAAAATAGTGTGAATTTATCACCTCATAATGACCCAAATGACCAAATCCCAATGGGAGATCAATGGATAAATAATTGTTTAGTAACATATATTGAAAAAGATGTATTTAAGAGTATTGATAATAAGCTTATTATTTAACGCTTTCAAAATATGAAAACTTGTCGAGGCCAATTGTAAAAATTTGTGTTTACATATCTTTTTCATATAACAATGGTATCAATATATAATATTATTTTTTATCATGATTCGAAGCATTCAAATTATTTTAGAAGTTTATTGAAAATATGTGATGAATATTATTATATATTATATAATTATTGAATTTGAGTTACTAATGACACAAGTAACAAAAATTCTTAGAGTCGCCACTGACAGTCCTAGGTCCTTTTCAATAACAATAGGATATGATAGCAGTAGGATGGTGGAGCAGCAATCATTGTGGCAGTGGAGTAGGATAATATTCTCTCTCTTTAGAATCATAAAACCCTTTCCATTTTAAAATAAATTAAAACTTTTATAGCCAAATCAAATATTTTTTATTAGCTTTTAACTCACTTAATTTTGGCATTTCCATCGACTTTTGTTTAAATTCAGCTCATGGGTTACGACCTCCAACCTAAATCTAAAAGAAAGAGATTTCTATTCTTTTAAATTTTCCTTGCCAAAAAATAAATTCTTATAATTTTTCATTTTTCGACGATAAACATTATTGGACACTTGGTTCCAATCATAGTTTTATTTTTTTGGAAATTACACGATCACGTGAGACACATATATTTAAGGATAAATTTTATATAACTATATGATTGTCCAAAAAAAAAGTATGATAGCACGTAGTCATGTTCGATGGAGGACCAAATAATTGCTCCTACCCCAAATATATATTTGCATATGAGACTAAATTTAGTAAAAGAACTAACAATGGGACTAACACTTAAAAAAATATCAAGTGATAATAAGACTTATACTAAAATTTCTCGATATTAAATACAAGGACATACATATATATTATAGGACATAGAATTTAGTTTCAAATAATCTAATGGAAGAATAAGTTGTGCAGTGGATACACCATTTGCTTTAATCTACAAAAACAATAAAAGAAGACAAATAAACACAACCATGAAAAACATAAGAAGGCATGTAGTTCGCTGAGGTGCCTACGTGTATAGACAAAGAGAAGATAAAAATTCTCTACAATGAATATAGATTAGAAGTTCTCTCTCACTCTCTAACCTTAAATTAAGCCCCCTCTCAACAAGCTCATCTTCTAGAGTCTCTGTCAACTATTATTGAGTGTCTTTCTTTACCTTAAAAGACAATACAGCCTTATATTTATAATTTTCTACCATAAAACTCTAAAATTCACAATAATCTAGGCCTCTAAAATGATGTCATTCGAACGCTATAAAGGTATGTCCGAACAAAACTCGAAGAACCATCTTGATGCCTACCACCCAAAAGTGTCCGAATAAGACTCACCCTCATTCGAACAACTGTCCAATGAAGAGTTTGTTTGGTTTGTGGCTCGAATATTCCAAAAAAACCAGAAGCCAGAGCTAGTTGGCACTTGCAGAGCGCTTAAGCGCCAGCAAGTCCAAAATAGAGTGCTCACGAGGAACTTAAGCGCTAGCAAGTCCAGAATGGAGCACTCGCAGGGCACTTGAGCGTTGGGTATGGCACTAGTACACGCTCGCGGGGGGCTTGGGTGCCGCCGCGGAATTTTAAAGCATGTTTTAAGATTTTTTGGTCGAGACTTATATATACGAACTCTATAGTTCATCCAAGGTTAAGAAAAAATGTGTGTAAGTTGTCTAATACTCGAGAGAGACTTAGAAAGAGGCTAGAAAGAGTATAGAGAGAATAGAGAGGCTCAGTTTGAGGTCATACACAGAGATTGTGAGGTTGTGAGTAAAACTTGTATTTTATATTTGAAATAGTGGATTATTTCTTTTTCTGTAGAAATAGGCAGTCAGCTGAACCACGTAAATTTTCATGTTCTTGTAGGTGTTCTTGTTCTTTACTTACTTTGTATGTATTGAATAGAGGTGGCCCGTCCATTAGACGAAATAGGCAGTCGCCTAAGGCCCCCAAAATAATGAGGCCCCCAAACTTATAAATTTTTTTATAGTATATACTATTATATATTATCAACTTTAAAATAAATTATATTTAGAAAAATAAAAATATATATAAGTTATTTATTAGGCATACAAATAAAATAAATTAGACCTCACTTAATCAAAATATAAAAAAAATATAAATTAAAATGTTTGAAATATATATATATATATTAATGACACACGCGAACAATAATATGATAACGGATTTAATATGAAGGAAAAACAACAAGGGGCACACAAAAAAATTAGTTACTAATTTTGGGGCATTTTACATACCATGTGGTTGTCATAATCTTAATTTAGTACTTTGTGATATGGCCAACTCTTGTTCTACAGCCATATGACTTTTTGGAATTGTACAATGCATATATTCATTATTTTCTTCTTCTACCTGTAGACACCCAAATTTGATTCCGCTTAATCTTAGGTTGATCCAGGTGAATCTGATGATGAAAACAAGTGGAATGGTGCTTCAGTATGATCTTCAAAAAATTATCCAAGCTCAGTATTTGAACCAAATGATCAAAACCTTCAAATTAGTAAAATCATCTTGAATCGCCATGTTGGAACCTTAGAGTCGACATGTTCATTGTGGCGACCTACGCAAGAAACTCTTAGAAACCCTAGCCAAAGGCAGTGACCACTACAATCAAACTATGGGGTCGCCAACTGCATTGTGGCGACCGCCATAAGAAACCCTTGGAAGCTTGATTTTTATGACGACCGCCCACTCTGAACCCAGTGACCGCCAACTCCAAATGGCCTGACGTGTCCCAAAACGTGTCAGCATTTTATTGGTTGAAGAATTTTATAAATATCATACCCCCTGGTACATTTTCAAAACAAGAATTTTGGTGAGAGAGACTCTACCGAAGTGTCGAGAGAATAGGAACCCCGATGCCGAAATCCTGTCAAAGCACCGAGAACCTAACCACCGTTACCGAAACTCTAAAACCCTAACTTGGATTGGATCATCACTTAAGGATTGAACTGCTGATCACCACTCTTCAACTCGAGGATTCACTAGTGATCTAGGTATTATGTTTGGATCCCTAGTCTTTCTATCTCTATTTTCTCTCTCTTGGAGCGACCAGGTTAATTTTAATTTCAATTATCATATCTTATTCATATATAAAGTTAGTTGAATTCACCATTTTATTTATGGAGTTGTAAGCATAGGTTTAGTGTAATATGCATAGTTTGGTTATTCCTTATTAACTTCTTAGTTATAAGTTTGTTTACATCGCACACTTAATACATTGTTATCTCTAGAAGTTCATTATATAGTGCTAACATAATTTTACAATTACGACTTACAGTGTCGTTATTATTATAATCAATACATTAATATTCATGTGGTTTTAATTATCAATATTACACCAATATTTTATATTTCTTAGTTATATTGTTATGTAATAGCTGTTAGTCTCATTTGTTAGTATGATAGTTTAATTTTCTTTTAATAATGTTTCCTTTATTTTTCTTTTCTTTTAGGCCTTAACTTTTTTAATGATAGTTTAATTTTCTCTTTTTAATGTTAGTTTAATTTTCTCTTTTAAATAGTATTCAGTTTTTTTCTTTTCTTTTATTTTATTCAACGTCAAAATTCTGAAAATTTATTAATATTAGCTTAGTTTCTCCTTTTATAATATTTGCTTTACCCTTCTTTATTTGTTTAGTTTTTATATAAAACTTACAAAGTTCATGATAATAATTAAGCTGCTTTCTTTTTCTCTTGGTTATAATTTTAATTTCTTAGTTTTATTTTAGCAGTATTTTTCTTTTCTTTTAAAACCTTTTATTTTTGGTTTAATTTTCTTTTATAAAACTCTTGTTATTAGTTTAATTTTTTTATTATTAAGTTTTAATATAGGAGTTTCATGCACCTTTCTTAGTTTAACATTTTTCTTTAATAAAGTTAAACATGCTAATATAATTATTTTTCTTATGATATTTGACAATATGCATTTTTGGTAAATTTCTTTTAAAATCATGTTTAGAATGGTTTAGGTTATATTGCTAGCAATTCCTGTTTATTTGATTTTAGTTACCTTTAGCATGTTTATTATTCTTTTTTTTGAATCATGCCATGTGAGTTTGCTCTATATATTCTTTAACTAAAAATTGTACGCCATAGGACGTATGATTTTTTTTCTTATTTATTTTGTTTTAGCGTTCTATATACATATTCTATGTATTTTTCTTATTTGATTTTAGATGTTCTCTCTTCGCCTCTATTTTCTATATTTGTATGCATTTGATAAATTTAATTAAGAACCAATGATGATTAGTAGATGCCAACCTCACTGTTGGGCTAATGGGATGCCTAACACCTTTCCCGATTTGTACTTTAGCTCCCAAATCTTTTTTCTCTAGTTAACGTTTTAAAGATCAATAGCTATTTTTGTTTTTCTTGATTTTTTTCAAAAACTAAGTGGCGACTCTATTTTCAACAAATATCTTTTGAATTCTCTTATTTTTGAACATCAAAAACTCCAAAATCTCGGTGCCACAGTATTTTCTAGTGACTCCGCTGAGGATTGGTTTACAAAATAAATTAAGAGGGCTAGACTTAAAAACATCATTGGTTATTAATAAGAATTTCTCATTTGCATTCTCGCATGTATGTGCATTGTTCGTAACCTCCTGCTTGGTCGACTTGATACCCCGTTCGATTTATTGTTTCGGAGCTATTGGAAAGGCAGGTAAGTCTTACTGATTGTACGCTTTCATAGGTACGATAAAAGAGTTCATACGTATCGCTTGACCATGTCCTGAACTAACTTGTCGAGAAGGGACTCATCAAGTTGTTGGATCCTATGCCTATACCTGATCTTCTACCCCTAAGGTATATTTCTTCCCATATCGCACTTATCACCAAGGCCATGGGCATCTGACGGACAAATGCACGAGGTTACATCATGAGATTCAGGACCTCATTGACAACAAGGTTATCCCACCACCATCTGCTGCTCTGAAACCAAATGTTACAACTAACCCACTGCGAAATCATGCCAAACTGACCGGGATAAATTGCATATATTTAAGGTAGCCAGAGGATCTTAGTTGATACATCTATTTGTCACATCTACTGCGCCTGTGTGTTCTAGCTATTGAGGATCAGTCGTCGTGTTCATTGATTATGGCTGAAAACGGTTAGGACATGATGGAAGAATGGAACGACGACGCTTCAGAGGGATATCAAATGGCGATTCAAGCCAACCACTAAGAAGAGGAAGAGAAAGAGCATAATGAGGATGATGACTAGCCGTTAGACTACCCAGTACGACCGTATGGATTTGGCCATGTGCTAGATGGAATTATCCTTCCTTAGTTGTTTTGAGGTGGAAACTTATACTGATGAAATGTAATCCTATTGGCTGGTTCAGATGGTGTTAAAGTCGGATGGAGACGAATGGACTAATTTTTGGGCCGTTCGAGAACAGCAGATAGGTTTCATTGAAGAAGATATCTGGAAAGATATCGACAATACATAGGCAATCGAAGACGAAGACTAAAACAGAGGAAGAACGACAAGTAGTGACTTAAACGATCTATGGGCATTTGAAAGCCCTTTATGCGTTGATGAGGTAAGGCAGATTGAGAATACATTGCCGGGACTATGGGATCTCGAATGAGTAGAGCACTTGATTAGGAGCGGACGACACTTCAAGCCTGCTCAGCTCAAAAAAGGACAAGCGAGTGGAAAGGAAAAAGAGAAAGAGCAAGAGGAAGAAGACGATGCTGTATTAAAATAGTTGAAGAAAACACAAATCACCGTTAGTATCTTGGGCTTATTGATGGCTTCACATCGATATAGGCAAGCTGTTTTGAATGTCTTAAATAAAGTTAATGTTTCAATAGATGCAACTCCAGAGCAACTTATCGGGCTCATTCTGCAGTTTGCAGAGTCGAAGATTATTTCATTTTCTTATAACGATTTTCCATTGAAAGGGAGGAGCCATAACAAACCATTGCACATTTATGTCAAATGCTTAGAGAAATAGGTTCTAGTGACTCTCATTGACTATGGGTCAGCATTGAATGTATGCTTACTCAGAACAGCTATCTGTTTAGGGTTGAAACCAGATCATTTCACACCGAGCAACCAAGGAGTCTGGGCCTATGATAACATAAGAAGGGATGTGCTTGGGTTAGTATCATTTGCAGTGTCGGTGGGATTATTGGAGACTTTGGTTGAGTTTCATGGGCTGGGCGTACCGGCATCTTTTAACTTGTTGCTGGGAAGGCCATGGCTCCATGACCCAAATATCAAGCTGTACCTTCCACCCTTCAGCAGAAGCTAAAGATGATCAAAGTTGGTGCAGTGCTGACAATTTACGAGAAATATAGTATTCAAGCTCTAAGAAAAGATGGCTCCACTCTCCTAGAGGTTCATCTCAGAGAAGGAGATGTGTTTTTGAGTGGATTTTGTTATGACAAGACTCCAACCGTACCAATGTTGCTGAAAGAAGAGGAAAACTACATCAACCCTCATGCAGTCACAATGATGAAGCATATGTCATACTTCGCTGGCATGGGACTAGGACGTAGGTGTTGCCAGCTTCACAATGCTTTGATCTTGGGTACAGGCTGATGAAGGAAGATTTGGAAGGGCCAAGGGCAAAATGGAAGGGGAAAAAGGTCAGATACTTAGGAACATTAAATGGCTACTTTGTTAAGGAAGGAGAGGATTTTCCATATAGTGGCTTCCAAGAGCCGTGGATTAACGAAAAAACTAATCAGAAACTATCAGGATTGAAAATCTTCTTCAACCACAAATTGTAAGATACAAAGGAAGAGGAGGTAATAGAAAAAGAAGAGAAAACTCAAGAAGAGGATTTGGTGGATAAACTAGACGACATTGACATGGGAACATTATTCAGCGAGAAGATGACTCATATGCACATAATCGATTAGGACTGTCTAATGTTGGGCTACAATGAACCAGCTGATTACACCAAGCTCTTCGTGGATGCGGCTGTAAAGGATATGAAAAATCGATTTTTGGAGTCTTGTAATTTGCATGTTGCATGTCACGAGTCTAAGTTGGAGTTATGTGAGTCCATAGTAGAAAGCACATCTGTCTGTCCATCTCCCCCTGCTTTGGAGCTTGTAATCCCTTATCTCTTTGATGAAATAAATGAGATTTTTGGTTACTCTATTTTGTTTGATTTATTTCATATGTTTTTCGATAATTTTAAATTCGACAGGAATATCCCCGAAGAAATAAAATTTTTAATAAAAAAGGAAGAAGAAATGTGCGCTCAACCAATAATTGAAGAAATTTTATCAATAAATCTTGGTAAGAAAACTAATCCACAAATTGTACAAATTGGTTCTTCTTTATCTTTAGTTGAACGTAAGCAGTTAATAATTTTATTAAAAGAATCTAAAGACGTATTCGCATGATCTTACAAGGATATGCCCGGCATTGATCTCGGCATTGTCCAGCACCACATCCCTGTGTATCCCGGTGCTAAATCGATCAAACAGAAGTTGAGACGGATGCGACCAGAATGGGCTTTGAAGATCAAAGAGGAAGTCACCAAGCATATTAAAACTAGATTTTTTATGGTAACCGAGTATCCAAAATGGGTGGCCAATATTGTTCTAGTTCTAAAGAAAGATGGATGCAACCGAATCTGCGTGAATTTTTGATATCTTAAGAAAACTAGTCCGAAGGACGACTTTTCACTACAGCACATTGACATCTTGGTAGACAGTCCGGCAGGGCATGCTTTATTGTTATTTATGGATGATTTTTTCGGGTATAACTAGATTTTAATGGATCCCAAAGAAAGAGAAAAAATAGCATTCACTACACTTTGGGGCACTTATTGTTACCTGTGATACCGTTTGGTTTGAAGAATGCAGGGGCAACCTATTAAAGGGCGGCCACTACTTTGCTACATGACATGATACATAAAGAGGTTAAAGCGTATGTGGATGATATGATAATAAAATTCAAGGATCGAAATGGCCATATTGTATCACTGTAGAAATTTTTTAAAAGGATTAAAAAATACAAGATACGGCTCAACCCACAAAAGTGTGTCTTTGGAGTCACCGCTGGCAAGATGCTCGAATTCATGATTACTCAGCGAGGAATTGAAGTCAACCCTTCCAAGATCAAGGCGATCTTAGAAATGCCTCCTCCAAAGACCGAACGAGAAGTTAGGGGTTTTTTAGGAAAGATACCGTTCATCAGCAGATTCATCACAAAACTGACAACTACCTGTGAGCTGCTCTTTCGTCTGCTAAAGAAAGGAGTCAAATTTGAATGGGATCAAAAATCCCAAGATGCCTTTAAAGCCGTGTGTTAGTACTTGCAAAACCCACATTTTCTGGTTCCTTTTGAACCTGATAAACCACCGATTCTCTATTTGTCAATGACTAATTCAGCAATGGGATATATGCTGGCATAAAAAAGAGAAATCAAAATCTAAAAGGCGGTCTATTACTTGAGCAAGAAGATGACGAGGTCAGAAATACGGTATACATCACCGAAAAGACATGTTGGGCTTTGGTTTGGGCTTCTCAAAAATTGATACATTACATGCTGTCTTTCACAATAAATATAATTTCTCGAATGGACTCGCTAAAACACTTGTTTGAGAAATCGACATTGACAGGAAGGCTGGCCTGTTGGCTGTTGTTATTATCAGATGTCACCCAAAAATTAGTCAAATGCAGAGCAGTAGCAGAGTTTTTAGCTTATCAACCTGTCAAAAAAGATGAAGACGTGAAATTTCAATTCCTTGATGAACAGCTAATGGGAGTTAGGAATGACAAGTGGACTCTTTATTTTGATGGTGCATCTAATCAGTATAGTTATGGAATAGGAGTTCTTCACATCACTCCTGACGAATCACATGTTCCTCTGTCTCTAAAACTCAATTTCAAAGTCACTAACAATCAAGCTGAGTATGAAACATGCTTAGCCGGAATGGAAACAGCCTTAAAATTAGGGGCAAAGAAATTGGAAGTCATCGGAGACTCAACATTGGTGGTCTCACAGGCAAGAGGAGAATGAAAGGTCAAGGACTTAGCACTGATTCTCTACCATCAAGAGCTGGAAAAGCTGATACCATGCTTTGAATTGGTGGTTTTCACTCATGTGCCGAGGCTACAAAACAAGTTTGCTGATGCATTGGCCACTCTAGCATCAATGAATGACATACCACCTGGGGTTAGAATGAGGCCATTGATAATTAAATAGAAGAGAAAATTGGCATATGAGATGACAACAGCAATCGAGGAAAGCACGGATAAACTTTCGTGGTATTTTGGCATTCAGAATTTCGTGAAAGAAGGATAATATCCCAAGTTTGCAAGTAAGAAGGATAAAAGAGCAACAAGGAAATTATCTGCACAAATTTTCATTTATGGAGAAAGATTGTACAAACAAGGGCATTCTAGAGTCAACAAGCTGTATGTCAACAGTGAAAAAGGGCAAGAGCTGATGAAAGAGATACATGCAAGAGTCTGTGGGCCTCACATGGGTGGAAACATGTTAGCCAAGAAAATTCTACGACAATGATACTTTTGGATGACAATGGAGACAAACTGTATACAGTTCGTGTGAAGGTGCCATAAGTGTCAGATTCATGCAAACCTTATGCACATTCCCCCATCTCAACTGTATAACCTAACGTCGCCATGGCTGTTCTCAGTATAGGGCATTGATGTGATTGGCAAGGTAACACCGAAGGCCTCAAATGGGCACGAGTTCATTTTGGTGGCCATTGATAATTTTACCAAGTGGGTGGAAGCTGCCTCCTACTCGATATTAAAAGCTTCACATGTTGCCAAGTTCATCAGATAAAATGTCATTTGCAATATGGGGTCCCTCATGAGATCATTTCAGATAATGGCTCGCACTTTTAAGGTGAGATCTTGAATCTCTTCGAAGAATACCGGATAGTGGCCCACAAGTCGTCACCATATTGACCACAAACCAATGGGATAGTTGAAGTAGCAAACAAGAATGTTAAGAAGATCCTGCAAAAGATGATCAACTCACATAATGATTGGCCGGAATACCTACCGTTTGCACTCTGAGGGTATAGGACGTCGATTAGAGTTTCAACGGGAATCACGCCATATTTTTTAGTGTACAAGATAGAAGTTGTACTTTCTGTTGAGGTGAAAATCCCTTCACTATAATGGCTAAGGTTAGTAATCCAGAAGCAGAATGGCAGAGGAATTAGATGGAAGAGCTGCTGTGGTTTGATGAAAGAAGGCTGCAGGCTCTATTTCATATACAAGGGTACAAAAGGAGGATAGCTCGAGCATTCAACATGAAGGTCAAGACCCGGGATCTCAGGGAGGGAGAATTGGTCTTTAAGGAAATTAGAGCTTCCATCTTCGACCCAAGCGACAAGTTCAAGCCAAACTAGTCTGGGCCGTTTCTAATCAAAACCATTATGACCAGTGGTGCAGTAATCATCGTGGAATTGAATGGAAATGCATTCTTCACTCCAGTCAATCTTGAACAGCTCAAAAATTACTACCCTTGAGAGAAAAATAAAGATAAAATAAAAGCTCGCTGAGTTAAAAATTGAAAAAGGAGCTCAGGTAAAAGTTAGAGCAGCCCGTAAGGCTGAAAACCTGAAAGAGCGATCTTGACAAAAGTTAGGGCATCATAAAATGAGTGTTAATACTCGAGAGTAAATCGAGCTCAAACTTCGTCATGGCCTGATTCCACTTTCTTGGGATACATAAGCAGTTTCCTTTAAAAAGTTCTGCCACATTCTTTGTTTTAACCATCTTTGAATCTGAGTAAGATCAATGTAAATTTATTTTTTTAGATTTTGATAATAAAATTGTTTAAATTGAAAATTTCAAAAAAACTTTAGATAACTTGGAACCACCTTAACATAAAGTGGACTATTTCATTTTGGCATTGGTTACAAAGTTTTGAAAATAAAGGAAGGGCGCGCAAGTCCCAAACTCTAAATAAATAAGGAAAGCTATAAAATCTTTAAAACAAAGCAGGATGCCTCAAATCTTTCTCCTCTTTATTTCCTGTTTTCCTTCTTCTTTGTCTCCTTTCTCCCTATCTTGCACTAACCATGTCCTGTACTCATCAGAAAGTTTTGGGCATTTCAGCTCCTGCATATCCATCAATGAACGAGACAACCAAGCCTCCTAATATGTTGCTAGAAATGGGGCCCGCATTAAAGACAAAAATAAACAGCCTCAGACACCATGGAAGATAATCTGGCTCCGATGTGGATAATAGAAAGTGGACAGTCGTAAGGCGATCAACAGAACGCCAGGATAATCCATAGTGGTCAAGGTTATGGTAGGGATCTACCACCAGGAATATTGCTAAGTAATGTCTAGTCCTGTCAGGGAAGAGAGATACTGCCGCCAAGCTGCCTCAGTACTACATATCTGATAATAAGGGTAGTAGAGAAGAGCTGCAGCACTGTACCTATCTATAGGAGGTTTTTGCATAAGGTTTACCTCCTCCATAAGCCAAATCTGCAATAGAGATTAAAAAGGTAAGAGAAAGCAATAAGAGGAAAGCTGTGCAAAGAAACAAAGCAGATTGGAAGGGAGTCTCAAATGGCCGATGAGGATTATGAGATGGACAGAGGATATAATGATGAGACCTTGAAGCCCAAACTTGAACTAGATGAAAGGGGTAGAAGGGGACCGACGAGGGAGCTAAGATGGCAACCTCGGAAGACATCAAAGTATATGACAAAATATGAGCATGCAAGAATTTTGGGTACAGTTGGGATGAAATGAACCCCCTTAGGGTGTGACAGAAGGCCTCTGACAAAGGCCCGGGCAGTTGATGAATTGATCATTAAAGACTCGTGGAAGAGGTAAGTGGGAGGTGGTATCGCAAAGGTGTTGAGATCACAATGAAGGAACTCCAATAGAGGAAGATGCACTTCACGATTCGCTATTATCTACTTGATGGAAGTTATAAGGACTAGGGAGTGGATGAATTGATCGTTGAGAGATTCGTGGAAGAGGCAAGTAGTAGGCAACTATCAAGGGCATGGTGTTTTTAGTCGACAGTGTGAAAGGTGTCAAATTTACTTGAAGAAGCAAGGGGCTGCTAGCAAAGGTAGGAGCCTCGCCACAGTAAACAGCTTATAAGCCAATCAATGTCTCGGCCAGAACCAGCGGGACAAAGTCTTTTTTTGACCACATTTGACTCGCAATATCAACTACTGCGCAACTGACTCATCCATCAGAAGAAACAAGAAGGTACCGAGCAAGAAGGCAGAAACACTTGACATAGCGATGTCGCAACTGAAAGGCAAGGTAGCTGAGATCGCCGGTAGGACAAAATCTCTCAATAATCCAAGAAATTCCAAGACAGTCCTTGAATGTTAAGAGGGAACCCTCCATTTTGGATAGGCCACAAAGTTGTATTATCTGTTGCTAGGAGAAAAGGATGAAAGTAGGAACAACTACAGATGTTCTTGGGGGTAGATCCAGAATGGCAGCAAATTCCTCCATAGTGGGGCATAACTCCTCTAAACGAAAATGGAAGACATGGGTTTATGGGTCCCATAACTGAGTAGCAGCTTTCAATAATGGTCCGTCAATTCTTACAACCATCAGGAAAAATAGGGAGTTGATGCCAAACAAGGCAAAATTCAAAAGTTCGATATGGGAAAACTCCTCAATCCATGCAGAGTGGACCGTGGAAAGAATTCATTTTGATGAAAGTGATGGGAAGTGGGGACCCTAGGGCTGTATTTATCAGACATGAGAAGGCTGGATGTCAAAAATTCAAAAAAGGTACAATCATTGTGGCAATCGCCATGTTGGAGTATGGGGCCTCCATCATGGAAGTACACAGTACAGTGATGTCACTTTGTTGACCGAGCGACTGCCACCTGTCTCTTGGATTTTGTGGCGACCGTAACTATGAATTATGGCGACCGCCATGGTCAAAAGTGGCAGGCATATTATGTTTGCAGTTTCTGTAAGTTTTAAGACTTGTATCATGCATCAAGAATAGTTTAAGCAACAAAATAAGATAAACCATGCACACAGATGTATAAAATGCTGAGAATGGCACGAAGGCCTATGTGTATTAGAATGTATGTGAAATTGGGGCACGCAGGCCCAAGAATTAGTAAAACTAGGGCATGTAGGCCGATAAAAACTAAATGTACCAGAATGAATGTATCAAGATGTATGTAAAAACTGGGGCACGCAGGCCCATAAAACCAAATGTATCATAAATAAATGTTTCTGAAGGGGGGAATCTCTCTCAAAATCTCTTATCGCCAGTGGTGGGCCCAACGAAAAAAAGCACCGACCTCATTAGAGCTGACGTTCTCAAACAGCTCCTCCAAGTCATCACTATCATCTCCACCATCTGAAGAAGAGGACACTACATGGTAGCAGCTCCTAGCGGAAGAGATGAATCCTCTAGAGCGAGCTCTAGAGGAGGAAGCACGGGATCCACGGGATCGAGCTAGAGTTGGGACCGGAGTGGGAGGCTAGACTGGAGCCTATGGCTGTACTATGCCGACAGCTGGTATCGGAGGCTGTCAAAAAGGAAGTAAGAATCAGAACAAAATATAGAAAAGTGTAGGAAAGTTAAAAGGGCTACATGGTACTCACTATAGCCATTAGAGTAAAAACAATGCCAGCTGCTCAAACTGTGGCATCTAGTGGATGAATCGGTGCTCTCTGACCCGTAAGCATCAGCATCACACGATCTAGCCATGCCTGATTAATTTGCAAAAGAAAAAGAGGCAGTTCAAGAAAACTACACAAGTAAAGCAATAACTAAAAGAAAGGAGTAAGAGTAAAGGACATACCTGGCCAATCTCAACCCTGAACTTGGAGGTCGGTGGGACTGGGACCAAAAGAGAGAAAGGGAAGCCATATACCTTAGTGTGAATATCCCATGGGATATCAAGATCTATCACCCCTCCTGCTCCAGCTCCAATAAGCCCCTCAGCAGCTCCAGCAACAGTAGTGCTAACAGCAGCATTAACTCCATCTCCAGCTCCAATAGCATTAGCAGCCTCTGGTGCCCGTCTCCTTCTCTTGCCACCAGGTGCATCTGGGGTAGGACCTAACGGTCCTAACAGATGTGCCTGGGCCCAAGCTGTGTAATACCCCTCTGGTTCGAGCAGCTCTGAGGCATGGGTCCCCATCATCTCCAGTAACATGTCGACGCGGCTCAAGAGGTTGATCATGTGCATGCGGGCTGGAGGACCAACTAGAATCCTGAAGTGGTCGAGGCCGAGTGATTGGCGGACCACCCTTTCTCTTAAGTAGTACTCTCAACTGAATGGGCCCTTCCGCAGGATCTGTATCAAGGTGGCCTCCCGACTATGCATCAAGTCCTCGCCAGCTCGATCTTCTATCTCCCTTCAGACATCCCAGTGCACCTGCAAAAATTAAGTGAACAGTACAGAGAATAAAGCAATGTGCAGAATAGGGTTCAGTAGACAGTACAGTGTTCAAGTACATAGTGAGCAGTGATCAATTTACAGTGCAGTACAGAGAACAGTAATCAACGCAGTAAGCAGTAATCAGTATTCAAGAGATAGTGCATTGAACAGTAATCATTTCAGTGTACGGTGCAGTGCAAAGAATAGTAAACAGTGTGATACAAAGAACAGTGTACAATATATTAAGTAGTGAATAGTGATACCTGGTCTGGGGTCAGTCGGTCTAGAGATGCCCAAAATCTGTCGATGTCCTTCCTCTCAGCCTTCTTTCCCTTCAGACCTCGGACCCACCAAGCTGCGTGGGAAATAACTAGAGGGTCTGCAGAGGAGTTCGCGGGGACATGAAGCCCGAGGAACTCATAAGTCCAAAGTTGTAAATAGAAGATGTCAGTAAGAAGAATAGATAACAAATAACAGAAGAAATGAATGAATGATGTGCAAAAACTAAAGCATACCTCCCAGACCCTCTAGTATCCCCTAATGCTGAGCTCCAGGGAAAACTAAATCAAGGCCCTCATCGAGCCGTAGAGTGTGGTGAGAGCAGCTCCTCCCCAATCATATGTGGCTACTCGGTCAAGGCAGGTGAGGGCACCGAGATAATGCAGATGAATGGTATTCTCCTTGTTCGAGAACAAGGAGGTACTGAACATGTAGAGGAGAAAGCCCCGTGCAACCCACTCGAAGTGGTGGGGTTATAAATAGTGGAAATGGAAGAAAGGATAAAAAACTAGGTATACCTAACCCAATCCCTGCCCATCTGAATAGGAATAGCTCCAAATAGGTACATCAGTGAGTCGATGGAGCGGGCAATGGAAGGATCAAAAGGAAAGGGGCACCTCTGACTCTGATGCCAATAATCAACAAAAAGTCTAGAGGCGTCAAAGTGGCCTTGAATGTGGTAAAGTGAAAGGTGTTGGTGGTATCCCACCACCTTTCAACCAAGGCTGTGATCCAGACCCAATAATTGCTCGCCTTACCCAAAAGAGGTATGAATCGAGTAAAGCCAAAGGCATCGACAAGAGCCCGGCTAGGAGCAGGGATGGCATCATACCACTCCAACACCTTGCCCGAGGCAGAGCCGCCAAAGCTCTAGACATACTGGCCAACTTGAAAAGAAGAAGATGAGCAGAATATATAAGAGCAGTCAATGGGATGCAGAAAATAACTAAAAGGAATAAAAATCCTAGGTTCGTGTGTGAGTGACGTCCCTTCGATTCTTTTAATCCCTAGAAGACTAGGCACCTTAAGCCCTGGTGCGCCAGAAAAATCTTTCAACCCTAGAAGACTAGGCACCATAAGCCCTGGTGATTAGGCACCCTGAGTCCTGGTGTGCCAGGCAAATCTTTCAAGCCCTAAAAGACTAGGCATCCTAAGCCCTGGTGCGCCAGGCAAATTCTTTCAACATGAGGTTTGTGTGTGTATGACGATCCTTTGATTTTTGCACTCCTTAGTAGAAGACTAAGTACCCTAAGCCCTAGTGCGCCAGGAAAATCCTTTCAACCCTAGGTTCGTGTGTATGTAACGATCTTTTAATTTTTGCACTCCCTAGTAAAAGACTAGGTACTCTAAGGCCTGGTGCATCAGGCAAATTCTTTCAACTCTAGATTCGTGTATGCATGTGACGATTCTTTGATTTTTGCACTCCATAGTAAAAGACTAGGTACCTTAAGCCCTGGTGCACCTGGCAAATCCTTTTAACCCTAGGTTTGTGCGTGTGTGACGATCTTTTAGTTTTTGCACGTTCTAGTAGAAGACTAGGGATCCTAAGCTCTAGTGCGCCAAGCAAATCTCTATCATAATTCATTTTATAATAATAAAAAACATAAAAATATATAAACCAATAATAAAAAATCATCCCTTTAAAATTTTATATTTCTCCCCAAAAATATAAAAATGAAAAATCAAATCTCTTAGATTCTATGTTACCCCTTAGATTTTATAAACTTCCCCTAGATTTTTAGGATTTTTGAAAAAAAATTCCTGTAATTTTTAGGATTTTTGAAAAAAAAATTCTTAAATTTTTAAGATTTTTGAAAATTTTTTTCTAGATTTTTAGGATTTTTAAAATGTTTTCCTAGAATTTTTTAAGATTTTTGAAAAAAAAATTCTAGAATTTTTAGGTTTTTTTTTTTTAAAAAAATGACCCTTAGTGTTTTTGTGATTTCTAAAAAACGTATATACCACCCTTTAGATTTTTCCAAATAAAATAAACAATGACTCTAAGTGTGTTGTGATTTTTAAAAAATGAAAGAATTTCTCCCTTAGATTTTGATGTTTTGCCTCAAAAATAAATATAACAAAAATTAAAATTAAAATTAATTCCCTAGATTTTTATGTTTTGTCCTAAAAATGAAAATGAAAAACCACCCATCTTTATTGTTTACATCTAAATTATAACCCTAATATCCCTATTGTTTTAATCTTCTTTGTACATGTACCTAAGTTAATTTCTCAATCCAGCATCCAGTTCTGTTCTTTATATGTGATTACATGTTTTATATATCCGGATCTTAAGCATTACATATAGTTATCATAGATATCCAATATTGCATGAATCCTCATCATATCACATCGCATCAGAACAAAGCACAAGGAGATCCTAAACATACATCTATGTTTGAGGTATAAAGGTAAACATGCTTTGATAACTGAAATGAAGAGACAAGAGAACCTACCAAAGGGCGCTGGCGAGAGATATGCTGGTCCGGCTCCCGGAGGAGAACGTCAGCGGCTACAGCATTAACTGGAGGCTCATAGCGCCTCATCTCACTTGAGCCCAAGCGGTGGGGTGCCGGAGCATACGTATGTGGGTCAAAAGGAGCGAGATGACCCTCTCCAGCATGAGGATCAAGGAAGTCGGCCATCTCGGCTTAGTAGCAGCATCTTCAGATGCCTGTGCCTCGTCCTCAATAGCACGGCGGGAGGCGTGCTCCGCTTCAAGAGCAAGGGCGTCCATCGCACCTAGCACGGCAGAAGGTTGAGTGGTGGTGACCCCGCTGGCAGGGAGACTGGTAGTCGTACTCCCAAGGGTCCCCATGGTGGAGCTCTCACCCGCAGAAGAACCCCGTATAACTCCCAAGATATCATTAAGATGCCCGTGTCCTGCCATCATCAGGAAAAGCAGAGGAAAAGGCACGAAATCTCGAAGAACAAGAGGAAAGGTGAGAGAGTTCGAGAGAGAGCAGAGGAGCTAGAGAGAGAAGTGAGAATGCAAGCATGAGCCAACCCGCATACCTCTGGGGGTCTTAGACGCATCTAGAGGTGGCGGTTGCCATATTACGTGTCAGCGACTGCTTGGTTTTTCAAATGTCACATAACGACCGTCGGATTAAAAGAGTTTTATGTGTGGCAACCGCCATGTCGGAGGGATTTTGGTTCGGCGACCGCCGAAATGTCAACAGTCATGTCATGTTCTTGGGGCTTGGGCTTGGCGACCGCCAACTCTAAAGTTGGCAGTTACGTGTCAGTGGGCATCATTAGATTTTAGTTCTTTTTTTTAATGGGACTATTAGATGTTTGTTTTGTGTATTTTGTATTGTGTGAGGTTTGTTATTGTTTTTTTTTGTTTGTTGTGTGTATGTCTTTTATTTTATTATTGATAAATATTGTGTGTATCTTTTATTAATATTTGTTTTGTTGTTTTTGGGGTTTACTATTGTGTGTTTTGTTTTAAATATTATGTGTTTAAGTTGTGTGTGTTTCTTAAAAATAATTTTTAAATCTTGTGTGTGTCTTTCAAAAAAAAATTTAAAATCTTGTGTGTTTTTCTCTTGTATTTTTCGTGGTGTTCTCTCGATAAATTTAATTTTAAAGTCTTGACTCGACTTTTAAAATTACTTTTATCTCACTTTTTGTCCTGAATTTTTAGATTTTAACTCGACCTATTAATTCGTGAATCTCTCTGGTAAGAATAATTTTAAAGTATTGACTCGATTTTGTACTTATCCTTATTCTGTTATCGTTCCGAGTTTTTAGGTATTGATTCGACGTATTAATTCGTTGCTATTTTTCCGGTTAAGATAATTGCTAGGATATTGACTCCATCCTTTTCATTATTTTATCCCTGGCCGTGTTCTTAGATCTCGACTCGATCTTTGACTTATTTGTTTATGCTCCCTTTAGATCTTGACTCGATCTTTAGGAATTGTTTGATCATACCAGTGTTTGCATCTTGTTACCATCTACATCATATTTTGTATCTTGCATATGTGCATTTGTCTTAGGAACTACGTTTTGGTATGATCCATAGCAAAAGTGGTAGATAGGTAGTTCAATGGAAATTCGAGTACGACCAACATCATATACATGCTTATGTGTTTGTGATCTAAGCTTGACGGCTCGGTTAAATGGATGTCGTCTTTGAATTTTTTATATAACTTGCATCACGCGTTGATATGCAACTTATATCAAAGATGGGCAACTGTAGACACCCAAATTTGACCCCGCCTAATCTTACGTTAATCAAGGTGAATCCGATCATGAAAACAAGTAGAATGATGCCTCAGTATGATCATCGAAAAATGATCCAAGCTTAGTATTTGAACCCAATGATCAAAATCTTCAAACTAGTTAAATCATCTTGAACCGCCAAGTTGGAACCTTGGGGTCGCCATGTTCATTGTGGCGACCTACACAAGAAACTTTTGGAAATCCTAGCCAAAGGCAGCGACCGCTACAATCAAACCGTGGGGTTGCCAACTGTATTGTGGCGGCTGCCATAAGAAATCCTTGGAAGCTTGATTTTTATGGTGACCGCCCACTCTAAACCCAGTGATCGCCAATTCCAAATGGCTTGACGTGTCTCAAAATGTGTCAGCATTTCATTGGTTGAAGAATTCTATAAATATCGTACCCCCTGGTGCATTTTCAGAACAAGAATTTTGGTGAGAAAGGCTCTGCCGAAGTGTCGAGAGAATACGAATCCCGACGCCGAAATCCTGTCGAAGCACTGAGAACCTGACACCGATACCAAAACTCTGAAACCCTAACTTGGATTGGATCACCACTTGAGGATTGAACTATTGATCACCACTCCCCGACTCGAGGATTCACTAGCGATCTAGGTATTTTGTTTGTATCATCAGTCTTTCTATCTCCATTTCCTCTCTCTTGAAGCGACCGAGTTAACTTTCATTTCAATTCTCGTATCTTATTTATATATATATGGTTAGTTGAATTCACCATTTCATTTATGAAGTTGTAAGCATGGGTTTAGTGTAATATGCATAGTTTGGATATTCCTTATTAACTTCTTAGTTATAATTTTGTCTGCATCGCACACTTAGCACATTGTTACCTCTAGAAGTTCATTAAATATTGCTAATATAATTTTGCAATTATAACTTATAGTGTCGTTATTATTATAATCAATGCACTAATATTCATATGGTTGTAATTATCAATATTACACCCATATTTTATATTTTTTTTAATTATATTGTTATGTAATAGTTGTTAGTTTCATTTGTTAGTATGTTAATTTAATTTTTCTTTAATAATATTTTTTTTATTTTTCTTTTGTTTTAGGCCTTAATTTTTTTAATGATAGTTTAATTTTTTATTTTTAATGTTAGTTTAATTTTCTCTTTTAAATAGTATTCATATTTTTTGCTTTTTATTTTATTTTATTCAATATCAAAATTTTCAAAATTTATTAATGTTAGCTTAGTTTCTCCTTTTATAATATTTGTTTTACCCTTTTTTATTTGCTTAGTTTTTATATAAAACACACAAAGTCCATGATAATAATTATGCTGCTTTCTCTTCTCTTGGTTATAATTTTAATTCCTTAGTTTTATTTTAGTAGTATTTTTTTTTAAATCTTTCATTTTTTGTTCAATTTTCTTTTTTGTTATTAGTTTAATTATTTTCTTTATTATTAAGTTTTAATATAGGATTTTCATGCATCTTTCTTAGTTTACCATTTCTCTTTAATAAAGTTAAACATGTTAATGTAATTCTTTTTCTTATGATATTTGACAATATGTATTTTTTGTAAAATTCTTTTAAAATCATATTTAGAATGGTTTAAGTTATATTATTAGCAATTCATGTTTATTTGATTTTAGTTATCTTTAGCATGTTTACTATTCTTTTATTTGAATCATGCCAAATGGGTTTGCTCTATGTATCCTTTTAGCTAGAAATTACATGCCATAAGACTTAAGGTTTTCTTTTTTTTATTTGATTTTGGATGTTTTTCCTTCGCCTCAATTTTCTATGTTTGTATGCATTTAAGAAATTTAATTAAGAACCAATAATGATTAGTAGAGGCTAATCTCACGGTTGGGCGAACGAGGTGCTTAACACTTTTCCCGATTTGTACTTTAGCCCCCAAACTATTTTTCTCTGGTTAACGTTTTAAAAATCAGTAGCTATTTTTATTTTTCTTGATTTTTCTCGAAAATCAAGTGACGACTCTATTTTTAATAAAAAGGGTTTTCAAAATTCGATTTTCAACATGTTAAAATATTTTTCAAATATCTTTTGAATTCTCTTATTTTTTAACATAAAAAATTCTAAAATTTTGACACCACACAACCAAGCAATGAAATTTTTTAAAAGATAATGCATCAGGGTTAACTCTTAAGTTGTTGTCACAAAGACATTAAGAAAGTCGGGTTGAAAATGTTAAAGCAATAAAATTTCAATGCCCACAAATAAGGGATGCTTTGTTGCAATTAACAAAAACTGGTGAAGATCTTAAAACAAAAAGTGAAGCTAATTATTTAGTAACATATGAGATCTAGAATTTTAAGTTTTTATTAAGCATGACTATTTAGTATAAATATTGTTCGCCGTCAATTCAGTTAGTAAAAACTTACGATCAAAAGATATGCATATTGATATTGCTATAAAATAATTAAGAGTTCTTATTTCTTTTTTAAAAAATTATTGAGAAAATGAATTTATATCTGTTATGAATTCAATTATAGAGATTGGAGATTCAATGAAAAGACAACATGAATAATGAAAAACGTCCAATTCATAGAAAAAAATAATTTGACAGAAGTGTGAATGAGAAAAGATAACACAATTTGCTGAAGAATATTTTAGAATTAATTATTTTTTATATATTATAGATCATGCTAGTTTTTCAATTGAGAATAGGTTTGAACAGTTTCAAATGTATGAAGAAACTTTTGGTTTCTTATTTAATTTTGAAAAGTTAAAAATACTAGAAGATGAAAGTTTGAAAAAAAATTGTCTTAATCATGATTTTTTTTAAAAATATAGCACCATTAGTGATATTGATAGTTTAGATTTATTTTCAGAATTAAAAGTTCTAAAAGAAGTTATACCACCCAAAGAAAAGAACAAGACTCCAATTGATGTATTACATTATATTAAAAAATTAGATTATTTTTTAAATTTATGCATTGTTTATAGAATATTATTAACAATTCCAGTAACAGTAGTTTTTGCATAAAGAAGCCTTTTCAACTGAAATTAATAAATTCTTATTTTAAATCGATTATGTCATAAGAAAGATTAAGTGAATTAATTATGTTATCAATTGAAAAAGATATGGCAAAAAAACTTGATTATGAAAATATAATTAATAATTTTGCATCTCAAAAATTAAAAGATTAAAATTTAAAAAAATAAAAAAATAAACTTCAAAATAAAAAGCCTCTATTTAACATTTCGCCTAAGACCTCAAAATCATCATACCGCCACTAGTATTAGAATCGTAATTTCTTTTTCCCTTGCATTAGAAAATTTGAGCCTTAAATCCCAATAGAATTAAAAGCCAAAACTCAACAAAATCTCAGGAAATAAATAGTACAGATAATGAAATAAATTAGAAAGTGACGCACCGAGAAAATACAACACAGTGCTGTGCCCACCGGGAGTTCTTGATTATTATAAATAATGAATTCACACGCATGAAGTTTCATGCATCCTTCTTCTTCTTCCTTTCAAACCTTAGTCTCTGTTTGGCTTATTTAGTCTCTGTTTGGTGTATTTTTCTTTTTAAATTATTTTTCTTAAAAGTCTTTTACAAAGTTTATTTATTTAGCCTCTTACTATACTTAATTGGCATTTTTCACATTTTCTAACATTTATATTTTTACATAAAAAAATTAAAAAATCTTTTTAAAAAATTAGGCCAAAAACAAGCTTTGCTGTCCAAACTTGTTGTACATATATGGATGAATGTGGTTTATAAATAGGAATTGGTACCACATTCATGAATTTCGTACGTAGCACCTTTGTGAAAGGGACAACTTAATAATTTTGTCCGTAAACAGTCGTTGGTCAAGGTGCGAGAAGTATATTTGATTAATCATATCTTATATTGGATTAAATTATACGTGAGAGAATATAAAATGAAAGTGTTCTCTTGATTGTAATAAAAAACTTGACGAGATTGAAGACGACTGAGTCTCCGAGTGCTCCACGTTAGCATACCTGCAAAACAGGCATCCCGACTGATGGTCGGCGAGAGGCTCTTCAAAGCGCAAGTCAGTGGAGCTAGAGAGAGATAATATGTTTCAGCTATAAATTAAAATGTTGATACATTTGCCTTGAGTTATGGTGCCTATATATAAAGAGAGAGAGAGAGAGAGAGTTAGCCCTCATATCTTGTCATGTCACCATTCGAATGTGTTTGATTAGATTTAATACACTTATTAGGTTTTTACCACTACAATATATTTTATGAAATTATATATATATTTTTTGTTTAAATATAATAAGTAGTGGAAGATTTACATATCCGTTGAATAACAAATTAACAAAATGCAAGATATACAATATTTAATATTAATAATTCATTATTACTAGTCTTATGAGATTACTTATCATATGAGAAATGATTTTGTTTGGCAATCGATTTTAAGCCACTTTTTTGGTTTAAGCCATTTTAAGCTAAAAAGCTAAAAGATCATTTTGTTGGAATATATGTAACTTTTAAGCTTAAGAGTTAAAATGACTCTAAGTCAAAAGCTAAAAAAGTTTGATTAAAATTGTTATAATTTTTAAAATTTTATTTTTAGATAATTTTATATTTAATATAGATTTTGTTTGGTAGATTTTGATAACTAGATTTTAAAAATATAATATTTATAATAAATAGATGTGTATAATAAAAGTAATGATATTTTTAAAAAATAAAAAAATTTATGTAAAAAACAAAAAAAAAAGCAAAAAGCCTTTGAGTTAAAAAATGAGACTTTTTAATTTTTTGGGCTTTTAAGAAAAAGGGAAAAAAATCATTGAGATTTTAAAAAAAAAAAAACAAGTGTCTTATGTTAAAATAATAAAATTTAGAAATTTGATATATTTCTTATTCCTTTTCAAACAGAGAAATTAATCAGTTTAGAAAAAGTAAGAAATCTCACTGTTTTCTTTTGCTTTTCTCAATTTTAAAACTTATTTCTCATTCTCAAAATTGAGATAATTTTTCAATTTAAATTTCTAAATTTTAAAACTAATTTATCAATTTCAAAATTGAGAAATTTCTCAATTTTAAAATTAAATTTCTCAATTTTAAATTCAAAAATTTCTTAACAGCTATAATTATTTCCATTTATAAAAGAACAACAATTATTTTTATTTTTTTAAAGAATAACCAAACATGGTTGAAAATTAAACAATTAATATTAATTACTTTAGTAGAATTAGAGGTATATTAAGATATAATAGGATCCGTATTTAAAAAAAAAAGGACATAAGACTAATTCTTTTATGATATTTAGAGATGATCAGACTCTCCTCAAAAAACTCCTAACAAATATTGATAGACTTTACTCTTTTTCCGTATCAAGAAGTTTCTTTATTTCAAAGGAGTACAAAATTAATCAAGTTTCTTACATATTTTTGTAATATTTGATATGAAATATGAGTCTTATTTAATAGATCTCGACCGAATGCATTCAAAAAAATTAAATTTTATAAAAATATAAATTTATATATTAAAAGTTGTAAGATTTTAAAGTTTATAATAAAAAATAATCTAATTTTTCACATAGGCGTTTAGTATATACTGTGGCTGCCTAAGTGGGGGGAGAAATTGCATTCAAAGAGGTATAAAAGGAACAATAAAATGTGATGGGACTGTAATTTGAAAAAAAAAAAAAAAAGTATGGGACCTGTGAGATTCTAACCTGTTTTAATTTTTACACCGTTTTGGTGTGTTGTTTCTTATTTTTATATAACATATTTGTATGCGTTAAACATATGCATGTTCAGGCTTAAATATGCATGCTGGATTGGATCCCGAAGCAATTAAGCGTTGTGGTGCAAAAAATTTTTAAAATAAAAGATATTTTCGGTGAACCTATAAATATCTAGATTTAGATATTTTGTTAAATATTTTTCCTCTCAACCCTTTGAAATCAAACGAAACCTCCACCTTTTTTCTAGATTTTTTTGGAGCTCGGGCTTGATTTTTAATGATCGAATAGCGAATCCTTGCTATCTACACTGAGGGCTACACATTCATCTGGACGGAATCTCATTTCGACGAAGTTTATTTTTGGAGGTATCAAGTTTTTAACTCAACGAGGTAGGATCCTAGACTCTCGTGTATTAAATGGATGCTACGTGAAATTATATGTGTTTTTACCGTTTAAAATTGCATAAAAATTTGATTTACATTTCAAAAGGTTGGGTTTGGTTCCTAAATCGTTTTAGGATGCTTTCAGTTGGGAAAAATGGGTTTTTGTGGTGTTCTTTTCAGCGTTTCTTTGTAGTTTTGGGCTTGTGTATGTCCGAGGGTATCAAAAGGGAGTTTGGTTGCTTCGATTTTAGGGTTGAAAAGCTATTCCTGTAGCTAGGGTTTCGTTTCTGCCGTGGTCCAGTCGACTGGACTAGGTGATCCAGTCGACAGTGTGATGATCTAGTCGACTGGATTGGGGCATCTAGTCAACTGACCTATGTTTGTCACGCCCCAAATTTTGGATCACTTGAAACACCCACAAACTATCATATATAACACCAAACCCGATGTTATACTCTCAATAAAAGCATACATGCTATTAGATCTAGGCAATCCAAGAGGGAGGGTGAATTGGGTCTTTAAAGAATAAATAGCAATTTTAAAAATCTTTTTAGAAATCTTTAAATATTACAATAAAGTAAGATATGCAAAAATATAAGCAATCCAAATATTAAAAGATGAGGGATAGAGAAAAATAACCAGACACCAGTGATTTATAGTGGTTCGGTTTTATCCTAACCTACGTCCACTCCTCAAAATCTCCCTTGAGTATTTTCACTATTCAGAATACTTCGCGGGCGTATTCCAAGCCTTTAAAAGCTTCAAGTCTTCACTTGAGATATCTGAATGTTTACGGGTACATTCACAAGGCTTATACAGCTTCAAGAAGATCCTATGAAAACAAGCTTCTGTTTTTTCTAATCTCTCCTAAACTCTTCTTTCATGAGTTTCACTCACTCACTCAAAGGCTAAAGGGTGACTCACCCTTGATTACAATAAATGAGATGTAATAAATGAAGAACACTCACTCTCTTTACAAGATTGATTTACAATAAATGAAAGGGTAAAGAGAAATGAGAAACAAGAACAAGAGTTGCAGCAATAAATGTGAGCTTGATGATTTTTTAGATTGATTTGAGCAATGAAACAGTAAATGCAAGTCTCCAACCTTCTTAAATGCTGAGAAGTAACTCATTATATAAGTTCTTGTAAGTTTTTGACCGTTTGAGGTAGGTGGGGGCAATAAATGCCAAAAATCCAACCGTTGAGATTTGTCGTATTTTGAATTTTCGTCTTTAAGGTCGACACAAATAGATTTGGTGTCAACACAAAGTGTCTACGGCAGGGATCTTTAAGTGGTTGGATCGACGCGAATGTTCTGAGAGGTCGACACAAATTTTGCACTTTACCTTCCAACGTTATGGGGTCGACACAAATTAATCGGTGTCGACTCGTTTGAAACTTCAGCATTCAGAGGAACCATTTTGTGTCGACTCAACTTGTCTCTAGTGTCGACACTAAATCTCTGCAGGATATCTCGGTACTTTTGTGTCGACACGAATGTGCTTTGGAGTCGACATCAAAATTCTACAGTTAGCCTCGGTTGTTTTGTGTCGACACAAATCTTCTTGGAGTCGACACCAAAATTTTGCAGGCAGGCTCTGGACTTTTGGGTCGACACAATTTGTCGTGGGGTCGACACCAAAAATCTACAGGAGGTCTCGGTTGTTTTGTGTCGACACAATTTCTATTTGTGTCGACCCAAACTTTCAAAAATCCAAAGTGATGATCATTTTTGTGTCGACTCAAAATGAGTGCTGGGCACTTCGGCACTTTTGTGTTGACACAAAACTAGTTTGTGTCGACACTAACTTTCTGGTACCCGAAGATCAACTTGAAAAATAGTTAGGGTGTCAAACCATTTGATCAATGGGTATTGACACACTTGATAAGTTTCAAGTATACTTTGCCTTAAAAGTGTTTGACTTAATTTTTAATTAACATTAATATAAAATATTCTATTTAAAGAATACAAAAGTGTTTGAACATTTTGAGATAGAAGTCATTCCTTTTTGGCTAAGGTGCCAACTTTGATTGTTCAAAATGTGTTAACACTTTCATTTTGAAAATATGAAATATTTTCATTTTAAATTCATTTATTCTTAGAAAATAAAATATGAAAATTATCAAAATCAAATTAAAAAGCCCTTGGGCTAACAATCTCTCCTTTTTTTTCATGATTACAACCATATTATCATTTGCTAGGAAACAATTAAAATGATTTTCAACAAGGGTTCTACCTTTATCAATATACCTTAAACAATAAGAACAATTATAAAGATTGGGTATACACCAAAGTGAAAGCATATAATTTTTGACATAATTGCAGGATATGATTAAGAAATATTCTGAGTTTATTTTACATTGTGCAAAACAGTGAATATGTGCAAGGTGATTTACTTAATCACATTCATTCAACAAATGTAGTACATTCAACATTTATTTATACTCAAAAGAATAAGATGTAATAAACAAATATGAGAGTAAATGTGATACCATTCATTCAAGACAGAAATTGTTCAAACATTCACAACATTCAAACCATTCAACACATAATAAAAAAGAAATGTATGTTAAAAAAAATACAACTTCTCCTTTAGTAAAAAAAGGAAAGTCCCTTTCACTATACTACATTAGTACTCCACTTTTTCTTCTCCCCTTTTGTAATCAGCAAAAACTCACTAGTCATCCACGAAGTGTTTGAAATCCTTTTCCGCCTTGGCCTTGTCTTTGCTGGCGGATGCTCGTTCTTTGGCGGCTCTCGATCGCTCGTCTTTAGCTTCACCAGCGGCAAGGGTGGCCCAGCGAGCTTCTAAAGCTAGGTCAGCTTCCCTTTTTAATCTGTCAGCTTTTTCTTCCTTTGAATCTTTGGGCTTGAATTGATTTGCCCAGGCTTCTTTGATCTATTTCAGAAAATCTTCAACTTTTTGGGATTGGGCTTGGACAGCCATGACAATGCCTTGGTCGTATTCTTGGCGAATTTGTGGAAGAATGGTATTATTTGCGTTGACAATGGAGACGATGTCGTCATCCATTGTACGGCACAATGACCGTCTGGCGTCAGTTGCGCATTCAATTTCTTTGCGCAAGGATTTGTTGGATTTTTCAAGACCTTTGACTTTTTCAGTCAAAGAAGAGATGGTGTGATAAAGATCAAAGAAATATTGGTCAATTTTGGCCTGATTCAAGGTGACCTTGGAGGATAAAGCATTGATGGACGAGAGAACTTCAGAAAGATCTACATGGATAGGAGCAGAAACAGATTATGGAGCAGGGGGAACAAGGGTAGATGTGGAATGAGGAGGAGCATGTGAGAAGTCAACATGTGTGGGAAGAGGAGAGTGTGAAGAGCCAGGGATGTCAACAGGTGGAACGGGGGGAGAATCTAGGTCAATGGGAAATGAGGGAATATCTCGCGGTGCAGGAGGAAGAGGCCTAACAGGAGCAGGAGTGCCACAGCGAGTAGTAACCCAAACTCCGTCAACATTTGCAATTTGCGTATGTTTTAGAGTTGTGCTACTATACAGGTCGTGTTTTGAGAAGGCAACAGCTTTTTTCTCAGATAAGTCTACGCCAAAATGACAAAAGACTCTAGTAAGATACATCCCGTGAGGGAGAGAGGAAGTTTTCTTGTTGTGAGAGTGAAGCATATGAGAAATGAATAGAAATCCCAAGTCTAGATTTTGCTTCTCAAGAATGCACCACATAATGAAAATATGCATATAGGAAACGTCTCCAAATTTTTCCAACTGTGGGAGGAAGATGTGATTGACCATATGATGCAACAAGCGCATCTCTGGCTTCAAGGAATTAGCCTCTAAAGGCTTGGTTGGGTCAACATTGTCATCCTCAAAAATGTTCTTAATGGCATCAGAAAAGGAAAAGCCTTCAACCTCAATAGGTTTCTGGCTATGGTAGACACAAATGTCTCCGGGGGGAATTCCAAGAATTTCATTCAAGGAAGATGGGGTTAGAACAATATTTTTACCATTCACCCAAGTGGTGATGGTAGTGGTCGGAACAATGAAAATGTGAAAGTGAGCATAGAAGGATTTAATAAGAGTGGGATAGTGTGGTTCTTGAATTTGAAGTAGCCTTTCCCACCCAAGGCTTGAAAAGACGTCCTTAAACCTCATTTCAATAGAGTCGAAGAACTCAAAGTCGATAGCGCGACCGAGCACTATTTTGCGATTCACAAAGGAAGAAAAGATGAGTTGACGGTTTTTAGGGGATTGGAAGGAAATTACCTCAGAGGAGGCAACATTCTCAGGAATGGTTGTCGTTGTTGATGTCGTCGTTGTTGTGGTCGTCTTCTTCCTCTTCGATCTAGGGTTTGAAGAACCCTCTCCAGCCGGTCGTTTGGTGCCTTTACCCATCGTCTTTGGAGGCATTTTTGGTGGATGAAGGTTGAGATTGAAGATTTGGAGAAGATGAGGGAGAGGGGTCGACTCAAGATTTGAGAGAGAAGAGCGCGGGAGATGAACAGTTTGTATAGAGAGAGCGGGAAACGAAATGACTGTTCGTGGACCAACGCCTCTTTATATAGGCATAACGATTTGTGTCGACA
>JAOTRH010228808.1:0-10247 GCA_034768845.1 Heliamphora exappendiculata
GGCTAAACCTGTAAGTACTCCACTTGCTAGTCATTTTAGACTCAGTTTACAGCAAAGTCCGACAAGTGAGAAAGACATGGCAGAAATGGAAAAAGTTTCATATTCATCAGCAATTGGGAGTCTGATGTATGCAATGGTGTGTACAAGGCCAGATATAGCATATGCAATTGGCGTGGTGAGCAGTTTTTTGTCAAATTCAGGAAGGGATCACTGAGAAGCAGTGAAGTGGATCTTTCGGTACCTCAGAGGCATTTCCAGAGTTTGCTTATGCTTTAGTCATGGCAAGCCTGAGTTAGAGGGTTTCACAAATGCTGACATAGCAGGAGATGCTGATTCTAGAAAATCTACATCAGGATACATGCTTACATTTACAGGGGGAGTTATATCATAGCATAGCAGATTGCATAAGTGTGTTACTCTATCTATCATGGAGGCCGAGTATATTGCAGTGGCAGAAGGCTGCAAGAAGATGCTGTGGATGAAGAGGTTACTACAAAGTTCGGGTTGACACAGGAGATGTATGCATTTTTCTATGACAGCCAAAGTATTATTCATTTGAGTAAGAACCCACAATTTCACTCACGGTCAAAACACATTGACGTGAGATATCACTAGATTTGAAATGTGTTGGAAGAAAAGTTATTACTGTTAGATAAGATTCATACCGACCAGAATGGTACATATATGATGGCAAAGACTCTAGCCACGGAGAAACATAATTTTTGTAAAAAGACAGCGGATATGATGGATCTCCCCAGATGAGGCAGATGGGAAGTTTGTTGGTGTCTGCCCCATTTGGGTGGTACAATTATATTAGGTCTAATATATTATATTAGTATTAATATTATATATTATGAAAAAGAAAAAGAAAAAAAAAGGGAATTAGTTGCATAATGAGTTTAGAATCCTTATCTTATTAGGAGTATTGTTTTGGCTTGGAAAAGCCTTAAAAAGCGACACCATATAAATCCCCTTGATTGGGTATTCGGTGGCCTTAAGGATAATCACAGAAGACTTGGAAATCAATTCTCCAAAGATTTGAGCGCATCACAGCGCATCAGTACGCCGCCAAGGAGAATATTTTGAAGAAACAAGCCATGTTTGTGCATGGATCGAATGTCAAACAAAGCCCGATCGTCATGAGATTATAGGGTAGACTCTCAACGCTTGAATCTTGCTAACCAAGGATTTCAATTATCAACCGGTGAAATTTAAACTTGAATTTATTTTTCAGTTAGAATCCACCTTACGGTGACGGTATTTAATATTTTGTTGTCCCGAGAATATTATTCTTGATATTGTCATCCTCTGAGTATGCCTAGATAGTTAATTCTATAAGCTCATTATTTTGACATTGTAAAAATTTAAAATCGGATTTCGATCTCGTGATTTTTTCCCATAAAGATTTTCTACGTAAAAATCGGCGTTGTATAGTTTATTTGATTATTATTTTTTCTACTATTGTTGATCTTGTTTACTCATACACAAAAAGAGGAAAAAATATTTATTTCGCTGCAGGCAATCTTTATTTAATTTTTCCCAATAGAGATTGAAGTCCAAAGTCAGAGTCGAAGGTCACCACCACTACTGTCGCCATTTATTTCACTGCCACGATTGTCATAAATTTTATTCCTACCACATTCACTAACACTATTATTTTTAAAGTCACAATCAAACACATAAAAAAAAATTTTAAAAATAAATTACACTTATCCCTGCTGCATTCTTATCATATATTACTGTCTACCACATTATTCTTAAAAATCACACTCCACACCTTTATTTTTCGAAAATGAGTAGCATTTTTCTCCCTCAGTTTGTTAACTGTCGGTTGACTTAACGAAAATGAACAATGCCATCAACAAATTAAATAAAAATGACATTTTTACCCTTTGCTTCCTCTTCCTTCCTCTTCTTTCTCTTAACTCCCCCTGCACCGTTGCCCTATTCTATTGGGTGCCATCACAGGCGACTCTAAAGCAATTGCCGGCAACCATCAACAAATTTGGTCACAAATTCAGAGCTCAACTCCCACCGCCACTGTCCTCCCACCTTCCACCCCTATCTCCTCTCAAATTCACTGGAAACCCCACAACCCTTGAATTTAGGAGAGAGCGAAACATAGCAAAATTGATGAATGATGAATTTGGGAAAGAGAAACATAAAGGATGAACCTTCAAAACCAACCCAAATCGAACCCCAACCGAAGCTCTATTGGTCTAATGAAGATAAAAACTGCAAATTCGTTGTTGACCAGCTCCTCTGTAGAAGTATACTATGGTGGAGCCCTCCATCAACCCCCGCCGCCACCACAAATTTCAGAACAAATTTATCACTTTCAGAAGAAATTATTTCCTTCTAATTTTATTCTAGGGCTGAATCTAAATGTTTTAGTTATATATATATATATAAAACTCAAAATTCGATTATGGCATTCATAGTCGCTGTTTGGTCACCGACTACGGCATTTCGACTCGAAAATCTCGCAACGAATTTGTAAAATTCGAGCTCTACGCACCATCTTCTCTACTCTCCATCTCCCACGACCTCCTCTGTTTCTTCTTCCCAAATTCATCCTTATTTCGAGAGGGAGAGAGAGAGAGAGAGAGAGAGAGAGAGAGATGGGGGGGGGGGGAACTGATGCCACAACAAAAAGGAAATTAAATCAAGATTATACAGAGCCGCTCCATCCACCTCTGTTTCATCCACCTCTGCTCCTTCATTCGGCTTCGAATTGCCTAAATCTTCTGCTTCGGCGGCTACACCTTCCCTATTCGTTGGTGGTGCTTCCATAGATGCTTCTTCCTCTACTCCCACTAAGTCATCTTTCTCTATTTCGTCGACCAAGACTAGCGGAGCTACTTCGACTGTGTTTGGGGCGGCTTCGACTCTATTTGAGAGAGAGAGAGACAGAGAGAGAGAGAGAGAAATCAATAAATCACATCGTCGGACAAACCCAAGCAAAGTTGGCAGAGGGAGAGAATAGGAGGAATGAAGGCTAGGGTTTCGATTTGAGGTTTGGGGGTTACAATTTGAGGTTTAAGGTTGCGATGGCAACTTGTGGTAGCGTTGGTGGTTGATTAGCTAGAGTGTGGTGGCAATGGCTCTTGACGGTACATGGATTTAGAATCACCCCTTCGATTTAGAATCACCCTTAGAATCACTCATTTGATTTAGAATAACCCTACCGTCCCCTTAGAATCACCCCCATGATTCCCAATCCACCTCACTGGTGCCATCCACTACCACCACTAGCGCCGCCCCATTCGTAAACCCTGGCAAATGCAATGAACAACGTCGCCCCATTTGCCGCCGCCCTTGTCACCATCGCTGCCTCTTTCGAAAACCATCACCACACCATCGCCGCCCCCTCTCTCTCTCTCTCTCTGTCTCTCTCTCTCTCTCAACAGAAATTGAAAGCTTCAAGTGACGAAAATGGCGAAGACGAAAACAACAGAAATTAGGAGCTTTAAGCGATGAAAACGACAAAAAGGAAATCTCAGTTGAACATCTTAGAGGAAATTTACAGAAGCTTCAAGCTCCAAAAAAAATCAAAAAGTGGTGGTTTTGAGGTTGCTCCGAACTCGCCGTTGCTACAGAACCCACCAAATGCGATGAGAATTTTGTTCATTTGGGGGAAATCATGTGATTGCTGGGGTTGCCGCCGATGGCTTTAGGATCGCCATTGGGGGTGGGGTCACTGGTAGGACAATGAGGGTATGGGAAAAAAGAGAGCTAGGAGAAGATGTTGGGGTTGTAGTAGTAATATTAGTAAGGGTATTATGATCTTTTAAGTTTCGTCGTTAATGGTGTTATTTGTCAAGAATTGTAGTGTAATTTCAAAGAATAAAAATGTTATTTGTCAAGAATTGTAGTGTAATTTCAAAGAATAAAAGAATAGACAGTGTTATATGATAGAAATATAATACATCTAAGTGTAATTTATTATTTTTAAAAATATTTTCAATTAGAAACACACATAACCCTATAATTCGAGTAGCCAAAAATATGAAAGCCATAAAATCAAGAATTGTGTCTCCAAAATACTAATTTTGCGTTTGTTTCATGGAGTTGAACCCAATAATTCAAAATCACCTCCTCGTATTGTTTGTAGCAATTTTTTAAAATGTTTTTTCTCCTTATCTAATATAGTAAATTATAACTCTACATCTCTTATTTTATTATTTAATTATCTCGTTCTAACTAAATACAGTCAAAGAAATATCACAATGTATATTCTAGTATACTTCTTAGTTTATATATTACTTTTTTATCATCACAAATTGAAAAAGTACGAACTTTTTTTATCCAAAAATAAGAATAGTTCAAATAAGATAAAAAAAATTATTTTAATGCTTTTATAGAACTTTTTTACTGATAAATTCTTCAACATTAGCTTAGTTAAAACAGTCATACTTATGAGATGCGTTTTACATGATGGATTAAAATAATAAAAAAATATGAATATATATATATATATATATAAGGTTCATGAAAAAAAGCGACTTTTAAAAATCTTTAAAAAAGCTAAAACCTAACAGAGCTAAAGTAGTTTCCACCACCATGACTTTGGATTTCCCAAGTACACAATGAATAGAACTCAGTGCACTTCAAGGACTTCTCACATGCATTGAAGCTCAGAAAGGTGAATGAATAGATTATATATATATATATATATATATGGTCCATCTCTTCAAATGGAAAGATTGATACACATTCCAAATTCTTTTCTCCATTGATACAGAACAAATTCTCTTAGACTTTTTTTTTTTTTAAGGAACTAATTCTAGTGTTCATTAATGAAAACAAATAATTGAAACCAAGATAAAATATTGTATAAATTAGTTTTTAAAAATTAATAGCACTAAATAAAGCTTTGAACATAAGACTTGAAGGAAAAAACATCCCAAGTGTGAGGCCTTATTTTCCCTAATGGTGGTGTTTAGGTCCTCATTGACAACTTAATTTTGTTTCTTTTTTAGTTAAAAACATAAAAAATTTAATTTTGTTCGTTTAACAAAAAAGTTAAAAATTTAAAAAGTCAAAAAATCAAATCAAAATACACACTCCTAGAATATTTAAATCAAACTTCTACTACTTTTAAAATACAATGATACCTTTTATTCATAACATATTTACTATTACTATCAACTATATATAATTATTAATATTAAATATATAAAAGAGTAAAATTATTAACTTTGAACAAAAAGTAAAAAAGCTAATTTTTTACCCAAATTACTAATTTTATAAAAACTAGTTTAAAAGTTAAGTTATCAAACACATATTTTGAACTCAATTTAATTTTTTGACTAAAAACTCAAAAAAGCAAAAAAAATAATTTTTAAGCTAATTACCAATCGGGACATTAGTATTGCTAAAATTAGTAATTTATAGATTATAACTTGTAGTAAAAAATGTAAGTGCTTGATAAAGATTGTAATTTATAACTAAAATAGAAAAAAATAATTATAACTTATAACACAAGTTATTAGTATTTAAAAAAATTATATATTATATAATTAAAATTAATAGCATAAAATTAAAAATTACTCCGAATAGCATGCCAAACACTCCAATAGTGAATGCATATAATAATAATAATAATAAGGGTCCCTATTGGCTATTATTATAGGATCATGTTAATCATCGCCGGCCTAATAAATAGTAATTAATAAAATAATAAAAATAAATTTTTTTAATATTAATATACTTTTAAATGTAAAATTTATTACTTTTATAAATATTAATACACTTTATATAAATATTTATACATATTATTTATCACTGCTTAATAAGTGATGATTAGCATTTTTTATTAGGGTAAATTACACTTAGACCCCATGTATTCTTATCATATATTACTGTCTACTCTTATTTTTAAAAATCACACTGCATTCCCTACTTTACAAAAATGAGTAACATTTTTCTCCCTCCGTTAGTCAACCGTCCGTGGACTTAACGGAAATAAATAATATAATTAACAAATTAATTAAAAATGACATTTTTACCCTTGTTTCATCTCCCTTCATCCTCTTTCCCCCAACTCACTCTGCACCGTCGCTTTGGTGCCATCATCGGCACTTCAATCGCCAGCAACTCCCTCTTCCATCCTCATATTTCCCTCTCGCCGGCAACTCATCGCCTTACACTGATGAAGGATGAATTTGGGAAGGAGAAACAGATGGGATGAACCTCTGAAACCTTGTTTCCTCTCCCATTCTCTTCTTTCCCCCAACTCCCTCTATACTGCCCCCTTTTGGGCTCGTGCGTTTGGCGGCACCTTCGACAACTGTCCTTATCTGTCGCTCCCATCTGAGACGCTCATCAAACCAGCTCAAACATCTCTCTCTCTCTCTCTCTCTCTCTCTCTCTCTCTCTCTCTCTCTCTACACCAAATTAATTCATCCATTTCACAAAAGTAGTCGAGGAATCAAAACTCAACTCCCATTACTGCCGTCCCCCCCACCTTCCTCCGCCATCTCCCTCTCTCAAATTCACTACAAACCCACAACGCTCTCTGTAATTAAACTCAAACTGTGTGCTTCTGTGTCTGTGTGGATTTAGAATCACTCCAATCTTACATCACAACAGAAATTGGAAGCTTCTAGCAACGAAAACGGCAAAGATGAAAACAATAGAAGCGGACATCGGCGGTGCTGTCGCGATTTCCGATGTCGACGTCTAGGCCTATCCTCCGTGCGACGTGAAGTACAACGAGTACACGTTGTGCGATGACGCGACGAGATCGTTGAAGGTGAACAGAGGTAGGTTGATTTACAGATAGCGGCACTGTCCGGTGAAATGCGACTTGCTGAAGTGCCGGCGCCGCACGACTACAAAAACCTGTTCAAGTGGCCGGCGAGCAGGGATCTGGTGTGGCGGCAGGTTTGGTGGTGGGGGGAAGGGGCAGACGACACGAGAGAGAGCAGAGGGAGAGAGACGGACGCCGCACGCTACCGCACGCCCCAGCCGTACGCCACCGCTGAAATGAGATTGCAGAAGGAGATGGAGAGAGATGGGAGAGAGCATAAAGTGGAGACAGAAAGAGAGATGAGATGGCAGAGATGAGAAGAGGTATTAATGTAATTTAGCTGTTGTAGTTAGCGGAGTTAGACGAGCGCAGTGATATTTTTGTAATTAAAAAAATAAATAGTAATATTTTAAAAGTATTAAGGGATGTACGTATAATTTATGTTTTTTATTATTATTATTATATAGTAGTGGTACGAGGGACAATATTTGTAAGAAGGAAATGCCCACCCTCTTTGGCCTTTCTGGCTGCTGCTTAAGTAACTTATGTACGTGTCTGAGACTCTGAGCCACTCTGACACATCCTCTGCGGTTCATAGGGGAATAACAATAATAGTTAAATGTCACGAATTTCGATTATTTTTATTTTTTAATTTTAATTTATGTTTTTTAACTAATTTTTTTTTATTTTTTCAAATTATTTTAATGAGTTAAATTTAAAAAGTAAAAATTTTTTATTAAAAAATTAAAAAATTTATTAAAAATAAAAATAAGCAATATAAAATTTGATTTATTGACTTAATTTAATTTTTTTTTATTTTTTTTTTATTTTTTTTAGATATTGATTAAATTTTTTTATTTTTTGGGTTCGTCTCAATTAAAAGAGTCTAAAAAACTAATAATATGACTAAATAATAAAAAAATTCTAATAAAAACGAAAATAAATAACGTCAAATTTGCTACCCTCTTGGGCTAAATTTTTTTAAATCTTGTTTAATTTTTCTTTTTCTGATGTTTTTTATTTTAATTTTTTTTAAAAGTTTTTTGAATTCTCTTTATGAGATGAATTAAAAAGGTAAAAAAACTTGAAAATTTTTTTTTTATTAAAAACGAAAATATATAACATAAAATTGAATTTATTATTTTATTTTAGTTTATTTATGTTTTTTTTGAATTTGTTTTGTATTTTTATTTAAAAATTTATTTTTTATAAAAATAAAAAATAAGTAAAAAAATTTAATAAGTAAATAAGTAATTATTTGAAACAGAGAATTTATCATAATTTTAGTTGAAGGATGTGATACACTTTGGTGACCCAGGTGAGGGACCTTACACACTTAAATAAATAAATAAATATAATTTATTTGTTTTAAATTCAAAATAAAATTTATAGGCAGTTTTTTTTTGAATATCTATTTTATTTTTTAATAGGACAGACATGCATGATTCTATCAGCATCCTCTTTCAAAACCCACATAATTGTCAACTTCAATGGATAATAAAAAGACTTTGAAACAGGCTTTAATTAATTTCACCTAGGAAATAGTTAAGCTGGTACGTACCGCTCTTAAAAGTTGGGTTCAATACTATTGGCTCCGTTTGCGATAACTGTTACGAATTTTTTTTTTTTATTTATTTTTTATTTATTTGTTTTGATTAAATTTTTTTATTTTTTATTTTTTTTTTTCGAACTGTTTTGATAAAATGAGTTGAAAGAATAAAATTTTTTGATCAAAAAATTTAAAAAAAATCTATTAAAAACAAAAACAAGCAACATAAAATTTTACTTTTTAGCTTATTTTTATTTTTTTAACATTTTTTTATATTTTGATAAAAAAATTACTTTTTAAACTCGTCTCGATAGGAGGAGTTTAAAAATATAATAATTTAACTAAATATTAAAAAAAATTATTAAAAATAAAAATTTACAACTTTAAATAAAAAATAAGTAATTATCCTAAACAAAGCCAATTATATCAATAAACATCTTAAAACGCAATATTTTTTATATTTTTAATTATATGTCAAGTCCGATTCATCTGTAGGTGAATGAGTCCAAAACAACGGGGGCGTGCTTAAAGGTAACATCAGAGTTTTAAAACAACTCAACATTAATAAATATTGATAGCTGTGTGGTAATTAAAATGCCTAATTATATATTCTAAGTGCTTGGATCGGACTGCTCATCCATACTTAGCCTGTGTTAGGACTAATTTTTTTTTAATAATTTTTAAATATTTTGATTTTTTTTTTGTAAAAAAAATAAATATCAAATCATATAAAAAAAATAAAAAAATGAAAAAAAATCAAGTTAAGCCAAATTAATTAACTTTTTTTTTTTATTTTTAAGATAAAAATTTTAACTTTTAAATCAGGCCAAACACAGAATTATGTGATATATTTTATGGGGAGATCTAGTTCCATTGGTTTCCTTGGTCTGTTAGATTTGGCAAAAGGAAAAATAACTACAAGTACGAGCAATTCTACATGCATGCATCTTTGATCTTTTTATATATACATTGAAAGAGAAATCTCCATTTGGCTCCAAGACATTGAATTAAAATTTATAATTTATAATTAAAATTTATATTAAAAAATTAAATATTACTAGCAATAATTTTGCTAAATATCATGTTACATTCTCAAGTAATACGAATAATTATTTTTTAATATTGATAAAAAAAATTTAATATGTTAGCATTTAGATTTTCTTAGAAGAGCAGGAGCAAAAACGGGAACGAGAGAGCGGTAGCCGGCGGGTTGGAATCTATTATCTTACTATTCTTTGTTTGGAAATCTGTTAGTTGTTGGATTTTTTTGTTGTATTTTCAAAATTCTTTTTTTATTCCTTGTCCCACCTTGGATATAAATGGAAATTTTCTTTTCTTTATAAAACCCAATATAAGGATCGTCAATTAATTTAGCTCAACTCAAATTTAAAACATGATTTAAAAAGGGCTTCAATTTTCACATATTATGGTCTCACGTTTTCCAAGATCTTCTCAAAATAGGAGAGCTTTTTAAAACGTGTTAAAGAAAACGACTTAATTTGCAAGTTATTTCACATTATAGCAACTTATTTTTTGATAATTCTTATTTTTTAATTATTTTTGATATTTTAAAATTATTTGTTCAAACAGTGACATAATGCAATTCATTAATTAACGTGGGAAGTAACTCAAGCGCTAACATTACCACGTGAGTTGTGAACGGTGAGATTTTTTTTTAATTTTGAAGGATTAAAAGAGACGAGAATATATATTTTTAGAGTATTATGTAGACAATGTCATATGTGTTGGGAGAATTTTCAACGCCGACATAAAATACATTCTCGGGGATCCAAAAAATACATCTTTATTAAACTTTCAATAAATTACAATAATATGAAATTACAGAAAATGAAATAACAGGAATGATGAAATTGGAATTTGCAAACCGAGTCCTGCAATCGCAGTTTCCTTAAGAATGATTCGCCGCCTACCGAGGGTGTTGTA
>JAOTRH010228830.1:0-10245 GCA_034768845.1 Heliamphora exappendiculata
TGAAAGCTTAATAAAGATGTATTTTCTGGATCCCCGAGCATGTATTTTATGTCGGCGTTGGAAATTCTCCCAACATTTATGCCCATTAAAAACTTGTAAAATGACATTGTACTGATTTGTCCTTTTTTCGACCCTTTGTGATCCAACTGTTGTAACACTCTCTCATTAATTTAAAAAAATAATGTTATAAAAAATGCACTTAAATAGTATACAAAGTACAAAACGGTATGGATTTATCACAACTTATATCCCAAATCATATTTTGACTTTTCAGTTTTTAAATTTCAGTCTCCTCTCTCTCTCTCTCTCTCCCTCTCTTCTCTTCATTTTTCCAATTTTCAACGTTGCATCGGCATGTTGCCATTCGCTAGTGCCCAGCGGCAACAAATGGCGTTGGCGATTCTTACATACTGAGATCTTAAACTAAGCGATGAGATATTCTTCGAAATATAAAAACTGTTAATGACACCAATAACAAAAAATTCTAATGTCATCACTAATTTCAATTGTTATTAGGTGTAAAAAAATTCGCACATATATAATGGTGCAGACCATGCGACGGTGCACGAAAGTGGAAGAAATTATAATCACATTACCATCTTTATACAAGTTTGATGACACTATATTTTGGACAGTTTTGTTATTATTTAATAGATTACGAACTATTATGTAATCAACTCAAAGAGTTGGATCGGTGATTAAAGGTTGAAAATTAAGAATTTATTTTTTAAATCTAACATTTAAAAATTCTTGTAAATTATTTCATATAAAATTTTACTTTAATTTTAATTGAACCTCTCATCACTAATGGATGTTAAAACGACTTAGCTTATATTTGGCATAACTTTTCATTTTTTTTTTTGTAAACTTTTTAACTTGTTGGGTTTTTTTTTTGTAAAAAAATAAATATAAAAAAATGTGAAAAAAAAACTGATTAATTACACTGAAAGTTAAATAAGTAAAGTTTTTAATAAATTTTTAAGTAAAAAAAAAACTAAACGAAACAGAGACTTATTGTAGGATTGAAAGAGAGAAAGAGATCATTCAACCCATGTTTGGTTAAGTTTTTTTTAAAGATATTTTGCTTAAATTTTTTTAGAAAACTCTATTTGTTTGATCTGAATTGATTTTTTAAAATATTTATTTATTTTATTAAAAAAATCAAAATACCTAACAAAAAAATTAATCCGAACACAACTCAATTTCACACCTATGATCACCCCAAACGTTTAGGGATGGTAATTTCTTCCATCTTGTCCCGCTCCGACCTCACCCTCACCTTCGTCCCGCCCTATTTTGTATGATTTTTTTCACCTCCGATAACAAACGAGGTGGGAACAGTATTTGCACTCTCTATTCTGTTTTTCTCGTCTAGCTCTCGATTACATAAAGTTTATATATTTTAAATATTAATATATGTATAAAATATATATTTTATAAATATAATAAGTTCATAATATTAAAATATTATATTTATCTCTATTTTTTAATTTATATTTGTATATTTAGTTATATTAAATATTTAATTGTTATTTTTTATTTATTATATTATTTATAACTTTTATTAATATTATTTTTTTAAACTTAAAAAATTATACTCAAAATATTCTCGTTCCCGTCCCGTTCCCTGCTACTCTTTAATTTTTTTTCTCATTTTTGTTCCAATTAAATAAATAAAAAAATTAATCTCCAATCTCGCCAACGTCCCTAAAAATTGACAATTCTAAAGTCAATAGCGGTGTGCCATGATCTAAGTCAACATCTTGAAGTACACATGTCGAATGGGGGCCATTGATGGGCACATGTGCCCCAAAAAAAGGCAATGCACCAAAAAGTCCGTGATTTTTAATGCATTGAAAAGGTGGACTTTTGTCGTAAAGGCAAATTATTAGATTTTTTTGAGGTATTATATTATATTTTTATTATAAAATTTATTATTATTATATTAAATAAGAGTATCTCATAAACTTATCATATTGATATTACACATTTAATAACAAAACACATACAATTTTTAAAACAGGTGAGTTGAAAGTTACACAATCGATCAAAATAGTCGTCCAGCTGTCCATTTCCCTTATCAAAATATAGAAGCTGGTTCCATCAATTAGTGCGTATCGACAGCAATTTTTAGAAAATTGTTTTCAAAAAATTAAGTTAAAAAAAAGAGTTAAAATTAAAATATTTGAAAATTATTTAAAAATATTTTCAAAGAGGCCGTCGTGAGAGGTAGCACTCGCCGCAGCACTAATCGCGGCTGGAAATCGTCGCCTCCGTCGCTAGTTATGGTGATTCGTTGGTCACTGAAGTGTTTAATTCACAAGCAGCACAGCTCTAAAAAGAGGAATAGAAAGGTGAAGGCATACCCTAAATGGTTAGGCGTTGAATGGGTTCTTCAACACATTAAAGGTTGAATGGTAGTCATAGAATTTCACATCCTCTAAAATTGATTTTTTTTGGCTGGATTGGAAATCACCTCATATGCTTACTAAACAAATATTTTAACTTTTTAATTTAAAATAATTTAAAATTAAAAATTTTAACTTAAAATCGATCGTTAAACGTGGGGATTAGTGTTTTTACTTATAGCCATCAAAAGGATTAAATGAGAAAACTCATTTAGTGAATTAATAAGCACTCTTCAGTTCTAAAAACTCATGCATTTGGTTCCAAATTTAAGTAAATTTTTTAGTGTTTTTACTTATAACCATAAAAAAGCAACTATTAAATTATATTTTTTTCTCCTTATAAACAAACAAGTTATTTATTTAGCTTAAGTTAAAAAAAGGAAAAAAAAACTTTAAGCTAAATTAGCAAACGGAGCCTAATTAGACAATCTCACTCCATTTTCTTTTTTATATTAAAGAAACGTTATTGTTCCAAAAAATAAATAAATATGAAAACTATTTCAAACTCCCAAACGGGGAGCTAAATCTAACAATAATCATATCTATTCATAAATACGCACAAACATAATCATATACCCCATAGTACATTTCCAGGTTCTTGGATTCTCGACTTTAGTCTGCTGGTGTATGTAGCTTTCAAATCATTTTGGCAATGAGGGCAGCACGGCAGTGCAATGCTTTGTTCGAATAAGGTTGGTTCTGACCAATCAGATACCCTAAATAGGCACTTACAAATAAATTTTATATATTTTTATATTTATAAATTTTAAAAAAAATATTATAAAAATTTAATGAAATATAACGATTATATTGATTCATATTTCACCAATAATTAAATTACAACTAAAATAGTACTAAATAAAAAAAATACAATATCACAATAAAATAAATAAGTTAAACTAATAATAGCAAATAATCACTTAAATACTATCGTTCTGACATTTTTTACCGCAAAATTACTAATTAATATTTCATAGTTAAGCTTATCTACCATTTCTTTTTCAATAGGCAGTATTGTCAATCCATCCAATATTGTCATTTCTTATTTTGGATTTGTATTTGAGTTTTTTTTTTGATTGAGGACTTATTTTTAATAAAATTTTAATTTTTTAATATTATATAAAGTATAATAAAAGATATTATAGATTTTGGGGCCTCATTTCTCGGGGTCTGTCTCGATCCCCCTTCTGCTGATCAAGTGTTCCAGAAACTTGCCCAATTGTACATCGAACGCACACTTTGACGCGTTGAGCCTTAGTTTGTAGGATTTTAGCACCTTGAAGACGTTGCTCAGGTCGACCAAATGATCTTGCTCTCGCTCGTTCTTCATTACCTTGTCATCTATGTAAATTTCGATACTTCGATCTAGCATAGGTTGGAATATCTTAGTTACAAGCCTCTGGTAGGTTGTCCCAGCATTCTTCAAGTCAAAAGGCATGACCTTGTAACAGTATAATCCTCTGGGGGTGATGAAACTGATCTTCTCTTGAACATCTGGGCTCAAAGCTATCTGGTGGTAGCACCTATACGCATCCAAGAAACTCATGGTTCCGTACCCGGCTGCCGAGTCCACTAGCTGATCAATTTTGGAAAGTGGGAACGAATCTTTAGGGCAGGCTTTGTTCAGGTCGGTGAAATCAACATAGGCCCTCCACTTTCCATTTTTCTTCTTGACGACTACAGTATTGGACAGCCATTGGGGGTACTGCACCTCCCTTATTGCCCCTGCCTCGTGCAGTTTCTCTACCTCCTCTGTCACGGCCTCTGCGTGCTGAGTCGAGGACCTCCTCTCACGCTGGACAATGGGCTTGTGCGTAGGATCTACTAGGTCGATTTCTTTTTGCTTGGCCATATGGGAGCTGAGCAGGAAGAAACGATCAGGGTCATCCTCATTCAGCATAACTTTCTTCAGTGGCTCCACAACCTTTTCTGTTGGTGCTCTCCCAACGTCATCAAGGAGTGACCTGTCTTGAACTTGAACCACACACATTTTCTCATCACTAGAGGGGTCTTATTATCCTCGGATATAAGCCATAAAACACTGTCTGGTCACTACCTGATCTCCTCTGATGGATTCTACGCCCCTGGCAGTTGAAAATTTCAGGACTTGATGATAGGGCGAGATGTTGGCTTTAAGTTGATGAAGCCATGTCCTCCCCATTATAGCATTATATGGTGATGGCACGTCCACTACAAAGAATTCAATATTCTTGAGTTCGGAACTTGCCTTGACTGGCTGCGTGATTCTCCCCATTGGTAGGACGGGCTGACTGTTGAACCCGACCAACGGGGTATGACATTTCTGCAGATCTTTTTTCTCAAGCTCTAACTTGCAGAAGTGGTCGGCGTACATCACCTCTTCCGAGCTTCCTTAATCAACCAAAATACGCTTCACGTCGTACCTCCATATCCGGAGGGTTATAACAAGCGCGTCATTGTGAGGGTGTTCAACCTCTTCTAGATCGGCATCAGTGGAAGTCAAGTCTCCTGCCAAGAACTCACTGCACATATATTTTTTTTTGCCCGGACAACCCTACTCGAGCTGGGTCTGCATAACCTCGTGTCGATGTGCCCTCTTTCAGCTTTCACCCCTTATCTCATTCGATGTCTCTAGCCTGGGGGCTGCGTGTATGACATTGATTACTCTCACTGGCTCATTTGCTCCTCTATCTTACTTGACTTTAGCATGCTGCTCAGCCTAGGTTTTTTCTTTGTTGATGTATTGCCCGAGATTCTTTTCCTTCACCTGCTCCTCCAAGAACCTCTTGAATGTCCGGCAACGGTCTGTGTAATGCCCATGCTCTTGGTGGTAAGCACATTGTTTCTTCTCATCCCGTTTGCTGGGATCAGTGAACATCTTTGGTGGCCAGACAAACCACGGCTTGTCCTTAATCTAGTTAAAAAGCTTGTGAATGGGCTCCTTGAACACGGTGTTGGCCACCTCATATATCTTGTTGGGCCTCTCCCACCCCTTTTCCCGATCAGGCATCTTTTTTTCCTTCTTGTTCTCCTTCTCTATTCAGGCTCCCTTCTGCGCTTTCTGGGCAGGCGCTTCATTACTCACACCTTTCATGTCCTCCTCGACTTTGGAGTACTGCTCAATTCTCAACATGAGCTCGGTCATGCCTTGAGCAGGCCTTTTGGTCACCGAGTGCCTCAATTTATGAGTTTTCTCCAACTCGAGCTTGAAAAAGGCCACGGCAAGCTGTTCGTTGCAATCATCAATGTCATTATAGGTCTCCAAGTCGCGCCGAGCATAGGACCTCTAGCTTTCATTCTCGGCCTTCCTCAAGCCGAGCAAAGAATCAACCTCCCTCAGCTGACGACTATTCGTAATAAACCTTGCTGCGAACAGCTCATCGAGCTGCCTCCAGTTTTTCACTGACCCAGTTGGGAGTTTGTCAAACCAACGTAGGGCTACCTCACCCAAGCTGGACAGAAAGCTCTTACACATCAGGGCATCATTTTCGCTCCAAAGTGCCATCATCTATCTGAAATGCCGGATATGACCCATGGGGTCAGCCTTCCCACCATATAAGTTGAACTTGGGGGTTTAAAATTTCCTGAGCAGATTTGCTCCATCCACATCCTTAGTAAACGGGGAGGCAAATATCTGCTCCAGTGCCCTCTGAGCCACGTCTTGCGCCGACCTCCCCGTGCCCGACTGCAATCTTCACTCGAGCTGGAGGTTCAGCTATTGCTTGAGTTCTTCCTTTTCTGCTGTGCGGCCGAGCTCCAGGCCAGCCAGCTGCTGCTGCTCATGACAGCGCACGGCTGGTGCATGGGTGTTGCTGGAGGTCTGCGTCTGTCCCTGTCTCCTCATTTTGAAGCCTGAGACGTGGCTCATCTCAGGGTCCTCTTCACGTCAATCAAGTCGAGGATCCCTTCTTGAGCTACGGCTTGCCTGAGGCCGAGCAGCGCCTCTCCTTTGATCCCTGTTGGACCTCTCATGGTTAGACTGCTCGTGTTCGGACCTAATTCCTACTGAGCGTCGTTGATTCATCTGAGCCCTCATCTCGTGGAGCTCCTGTTAGAACCTGACCAGCTACTGGTCCCTCATGTTTAGCTCATCCTGATATCCTTCCAGAACTTGCTGCATGGTGTAACGCGGGGGGTAACCCCCCAGAAGGCGTCGTTACGCGAGAACTCCGTACATGGGTCCGTTATCTCCTTAGGTCGATCCTAGCCCTACCAACGTGTACTTTAGAGGGCACAGGGTGTCCTCTTCTTCGGTGCGTTGCATGCGATGCTTCTGCGCGTGGCTCTTACAACTCTTCATGATCGTGGTTTCTCTGACTAGCCATGGAGGTGTTCTGGATATTCCCGCAGACGGCGCCAAATTGTAGAGGATACGGATTAGGATTTACTGGTCCCGTTCAGGCTGGCTGAGATGTCAGGAATGAATACCACTTGTTCACCTGCACAGGAAAGGAGCGAGATGCCCACCGGTGGCTTTATATCGGTAGATCCTCTCACAATCAAGTCAGGCAAGGGATTGAGAGAGAAAGAAGAACTTGAGAGAGAATTTTAGCAGAGTTTTTGCTTAGTAAAGAGAGCGTACCTTACATTCTGAGAGTGTTGGCTATTTTTAGGTAGGAATATACTTGACACGCTTATGGAGTCCGACCCAACTCGACTAGGTCGGGTTGTACTTTCTCCTTCTGATCTATGCATAGCAATTAATGGTTTGATGGTGACTTATTAGTGCCATCATTGGATCTCTCTGCAATATCTTTCTACAAGTGTCTTCTGTCATGTCAAGCTGTCCATCAATTCTCAAACCTAATCTAGTCTAAGCTAAGCCACTATTTTTGACTTCCTAGCCCTATGGTTGGTTCAACCGCTACTGATCTCTTATCACTAGCAGATCACTTTTCTAATACGCGTACCAACCATCAAGCTCAGATCTAGAGGTTGCACAACTCATCCTGCTCAGACCTAGATGCCAAGCATTTCCTTTAAGGATGCCGAGCACTTCGTGTCCAAGGTCGAGTTTGAACTCCCTCTGAGCTTGGAGCTGAGAACCATTGCTCGGGATTCATATGCCCCGAGGTCAACGAACCTCGGATATGCTATCCGAGCAGCTCAACTTACTGCCCGAGCTAGCATATCTGGTCGACCACATGTGCTCCACGTTGCTCTGGAGCACTTTATCTTCTTTTCCAACCTCAACAAAATAGAGAATCATCGTCAAGAAATGCTATAAGTGCAAATAGGTTCACTCAAGATTTTACAATTTTATCGAAACTGTTCATTTTTGGAAGTTGCAAAGTAAGTAATTTATATGATAATTAGATTAAATCAATTCAACATTGTTAACCACGTGATTGGGGGTTTAGAATACATTTGTTTTCTAATTTATTTCTCAAAATTTCATTAGTCAATCGCTTTTTGGGGACAAATATGCTCCAATTGCATAGATAACGATGTTAAATTGACCTAATTTTTGGCATAACTTATCTATTTAATGAGTTTAAAAATAAATAATTTTAATTAAATTGTGAGATGCTAAGTGATCTCAATAGATCCTCCAATCAATCAGATACCATTATTTATATGATTGGAGCATATTTTATATTAAAAGAATTAATTAGATTACAGAAATTTAGGAATAGTTAGCAACAATTACTGAAGTGAAAATCACGAATTTGAGCTCTTTATTTTTTTTTTAAAGAAATTAATATTTTGTTTTTCAATAATGGTACGTTTATACCTTATAAATTATTTCACAAATTATTATATTTTTAAACTTTTAACTGTAAAATTTTGTGATTTTTAAAATTTTAGCCCAAAACTCAAATTGACCTCATAAAAAATGCACTAAGCCACTAATTCATGCTTTGTATGTACTTAGCAGTGCTGATTTTTTTTTTGGGCGGTACTTAAGAATTAAGGTTACCTCCGATACAAATTATTTTTGTAATATAATATATATATATATATAAATAAAAATTAAGTTTATTTTTTTTAATTAATACAATTTGATTATATGATAATTTAATTTTTCATATGAATAATTTTTTAAATAAATCTTATAATATAAATAGTTTAAATTATTAAAATAAATTACGAAATTTACTATAGAAAATAAGAATTTCTTTGTTTCTCAAGCTGAATCCCAAGAACGCTCTCTCAAAGTATAAAAGGAATTGGAGGGAAAGGGATACGTAAAAGCACCGGAAAATGGTTCCCGCCATTTAAGCCCTCGGTCGAGAGTCCTCAATCCCTTCAATGGCGAAATCTGACGAAGAGAAATCGGACGGTCTCGAAATCGTTTCAATCGGTACTCTCTACAGTGGTCCCTGGGACAAGAAGTACTGGAGCTCCTCTAGGGTTTGTTTCCTCTCACAAAAATCCAGTATATTCGTATATACTTATACTATTATATGACTGCACATATACAAATATGTATATATATATACACGCGCATTGATTGTCAAAATGTTTGGTCATTATCTTCTTAATCGATGATGTGTTTCCTTTATGTTATGTTGGTGAATCTACAAGTGTTTTGAGTTACATCCAAATGCGAGATTTGATGAGCATCCGAGGATTTTCCATTAAGATGAAATGCAAACTACGAAATAATTTGGTGATAATGATTGGTGTAGATTTCTGTGCGGATATGATTGAAAGGGATCAATAATATAAGATCAAAGCTTGGGCGGAACATAATGGTGAACCCTTAGGAAGATGACTAAGTTCAATTAGGGATTGAAGTTAGTTTGCAAAATGATAAAATGGTGTTAAAAAGTACATCAGCCAGATTTTGGTGTGTAAAGTACGAGTTTAGGGGCTCGAGTCAGTGAGTGCATTTGATATTTGACTTTTGAGCAATTTCAAATCTTGTAGTAAAAAACAATGGTGCTAATTTTTAACAGAGATCAAACTTGGTTGTGAGAGAAAATGCGGCAGAAAATGCGACGCCAACCTTGGTGCAAGGTAATAAACAGCACTTGAAGGAATATAAAAACTATTGGTAGAGAAGTGGAAGAAAAGGGAAGAATAACGAACCGTATGTAGGTGCTTCAAAAACATTAGGAAGATCAATTAACAATTACAAGTCGTATTTAGTATAAGTAATGTTCAATGGGGTATGATGAAATCAATGGTTGAATGTGCTTATCTTACCTTGCATTTGTAAGAGGCTGTTTATAGTATGGTTTTAAAACTCTCATACGAATTCCTATTAGCTATTGATACAGTTTGAGTCGTGTATTTTTCATTTAGATCTGAATATAATTGGAGAAAAATTGGGAATCTGGAAAGATTTGGTGTTTATGCTTGGTCATAGCAAAGGATTCATGCTATAAAGAAATGGTTGATTTTTTCCAGGGATTTTTTTAGTGCTGGGGTATCCCTAGTATGACAGGTTTGGATTGATTGCAATTCTCCTAGTGGTTTAAAATACATGGGTTTTGCTTTGGCACACGAGGTGGCGGGTTTGGTTAGGTAACATAATGGAAATGTCACCATGTTTTCTTAGAGCAGCTTATTATTAACTATGCTATGATGTTACTAGTGAGGCTTTTATGTTAGATTGGTAATTAGGATTTTCGTTAGAGATCTAGTCCTGTGTGAAGAATAAGGTTCTGTGCATGGTAATTCTTATATATTTCATGTCTCCTATAGTTTATATTAGGTTATAGTTTCCATTGGCTTAATTTGTGCAGTTTCACAGGGTAAAGATCGCTACCCTTACCCAGTTGGATACAAAGCTGTACGTACTCAAAACAGGATTGCTTACATAATGGAAATACATGAAGGTCTCAAAGGGCCTTTGTTTTCGGTCTGTTGCAATTCTCAACTGCTTTTGATTTTCTAATTTTCCCCTGGT
>JAOTRH010228841.1:0-10245 GCA_034768845.1 Heliamphora exappendiculata
CAAAAAGTCAAAAAATTAAAAAATTAATAGGATAAAAGTTGAAAATTAAAAAACGAGCCTTGTTGATTTTTTTGTCTTTAAGTTAAAAACTCCCAAGAATCAACTTTAAGCCAATTTGTCAGATGAGAGCTTAAATGCTATAATTTTTTTAAAATAAAATTACTATTATATCATTACCTTAAAAAGTTAATCCTACTATTATACATAATTACTTTAAAAAGTTAACCCTATTTACAAAAAAAAAAAAAAGTGTAAATATCTTAAATACTATAATTTAAAAACTAAAAGTAAGAACATTTTAGATATTTCAATAAAAAATAAAAAAACTATTATAAAAAATTATCTCAAATAATTTAACTTTTTTTAATTTCTCTTTTTAAAAAAATTAAATCTCTTAAAAGTAAAAATTTTCAAATATTCTAAATAGACACTATGTACGTACTATATTTTTTTATATATAGAGTCATGCTAATGTGTTATAATTACTTTCTCTCAATATAGGACTATTTCTTAAAGGAAAATGCTAATCGAAGTCCATTAGGCTGTAGTTAAGGGATATATAATGTATAGATATATGCGCAAAGTGTATTTAATATTTATGAAAGTAGTAGACTCCACACTAAAAAGTGTATTAATATTGAAATTTTTTTATCTTTATTAAGCTATTATTCAAAGTCCATTGAGCTCTCTTTAGTAACATCTTTTTTTAAAATTACAAATATAAAACGCACATGCATTAATCAAACACATCACATTAACATACAGAGATGACGGTCTCTACTTAGCAAATAACAAGTGGCGTAAAAGAATTAACACTCCACAATAACTTTTTGAATTTAAGGTTAAAGTAATGGGGTTTTTTTTAGCAAGGAGTTCTATTACCAAAATGTGTAAAAGAATTAATTCAATCTTACTTTTTTTTTCATTACAAATATACCTTTAATACTAAAGCGGAAAATTTGACATTGGAGTAATGATACAACTCTTGAAAAATTAAATAATTTTTATTTCTTAAAAAATTAAAAGGCATTTTTTACACTATAATTTGTCAATCTTATCGATAAGAAAATAATAATTAAACATTGTTTAATTATTATATTATTTTTTGTCAATGATTTTGCCGAATTACATTCAAGAATGCTATTTTCTGTACAAATGGCTTGTCAATTTCTACAAGATTTAGGTTCCGTTTGTTTTGACGTAAAATATTTTTGGATAAAATATTTTACTTATTTTTCATTATTTAGTTGATAATACCTATGTAAAATATTTTACTTTATTAGATCAAATTTAATTTTCAAAAAATTAACTTGTAAGTTAATTTTGCAATTGCACGTTCGCACACCTTCACCCAATTTCTTCACCTAATTTTTTTTCATATTTTGTCATTCTCATAGAGCGAATGAGAATGTGTGCAAGAGATAGAGAAATGATATGAGAATGAGAAAGAGAGATACAGAGTTAGAGACCTGGCAATTTTTTTGATTTCTTTCATTAAAATTTTTTTTTTAATGTTAACCAAATTACAAAAAATATAAGTGAAAAAAAAATTATTTTTACACAATTATTTTACATGTAAAATGTTTTTCACGATAAAATATTTTACATCAAAATAAATTGAGCCTTAATAAAAGATATTTATGTATCTAAAATATTCACGTAGAATATTTTCAAATATGAAAAGTGGCAATGAACGACAAAAAATAAGGCGGTTAAAAAAAGTTACTCAAACGCTAAGTAGTTATAGGTAGTATAAATGGTCATGGCTAGTTTTTTTATAGATTTTTTTTCTATAAATATATGTAATATTATACAATTTTAAAACACAACGCATCAGCATCTTTATTTTTAACTTGTTTAGAGTTAGATTTAAATTCTTATACTTTTATTTTTTTCATTGTAATTGACTTCATTTTCTTTAGCAATAAAAATTCTCTTTTACTTTCGTTTAATTTATTCTAGTAAAGTCCTTAAATAAGGCTTTGAACCTCAATATAATAGCTTAATACATAATGCCTATATATTCGTTGAATATACCATCTCTAATATTATAAATACATGATGCTTAGCCTATGTTTGGAGTAGTATTTTTTTTTTAAAGTTTTTAGACTTTTTAACTTTTTTAAAAAAAAAATAGATGTAAAAATATGTAAAAAAAAATCAGAAAAAAACCAATAAGCCAAATTAATTGACTTTTTTTTAACTTTTAAATTAAAAAGCTACTAAAAAAAGCTAATTCAAATGCAGGTTTATATATTCATTAAATATACCATCTCAACATGCTGCCGTGGTTTTATCTATCCACATTATACTTTTGGTGATGTCCAATCTTATCCGAGAATTAGATCAGGCTGTGGACGTTTGGTAGTGGCTTTTCAGTTCAATAATTCTTGGGCTGCATGCTGGGCCACTTGTTGGGCTGCACGCTGGGCTACTGCTACCAAACTGCAATCTGACTAATGGACAATCGGCAGTATTTTTGAAAAGGTCAAGTTTGGGCCCCTTTAGTTTTTTTTTTGGGTCAACATTGAACAAATTGAACTGGATTTGTAACTCAGGAATTGGAATACTACATTAACATATAATCCTACAGTAAGAAAATTATAAATTTATAAAATTTAACATAATTAAACAAAGAAAAAAAATTCATGGAATCAACGGAAAATAATTGGACAAAAAGGCTTTATTTGGTTTGGAGTGCTTCCAAACCCCAACAAAAATGAAAAAACCAAGAAAAAAAAAATCTACTTTGTCTAATTGATGAAGTCTCATTTGGTCTCCATCCAACTCCCTCTCTTGCTAGATGAGAAGAGACGTCATTGTGACACTAGTGTGGTGCCGACCAACAACTCTATACCGCTTAAGTCAAAAAACTTGAAAAGAAAACTAATTCTCAAAACTAGGATTTTAGGAAGAGAGATAAGAAAAAATGAGAATGATACCTAGAGCCACTCAACTTCGTCGCATATATCTAATCCTAGCAAGCGTCATTGATTATAGTGTCAGATTCTTTTCCTTGGGCATTACAACATGTGAGGGTGGTTTTTAGTACGATTCCACAATCAAATACCTCGAATTAGTTGTCATATGTCATGCAAGGGTGTCACGGGCCCCCATTAAATGCCCCGTGATGCCTCAAGACAGTCCAGTGCGCACACGCCCATGCGTAGCGCATCCAGCACGCCTCAGCGCGCACGCGCCCATGCGTAGTGCCCCAATGCCCATGCGCGTGCCCCTGCGCCGTACGCCTGCCTCGATGCTCATGCGCGCTCCCCTGCGCCGCACGCCTAAGTGCCCATCTAGCATGCGCCCATGCGCTGCACGCCCCAGCCGGCATGCACATGGTGCCATTTTTCAGTTTTTTTCTTATTTTCTTAGTGGTAGGACAATAATTTGCCGCACATCATGTGGGCCTTTTTATTTTAGAATTTATGAGCTATATTTCCATGTAAAGCTCATAATTTAATTATTTTTATTTTTATTTAATTCAGACCATTATGACTCCTCAAACATTTTGATATTTCTTCCTGCCACAATGGAGATGGTTCGAAATGCTATTATAGGGAGGGGTCAATACTTGAACTTGCCTCACTATCCGACATTGAGATTGCCCACATCTAGACCTTGCACTGTTGATCTGTTGTGCAACGACATAGCTTTGTAATCTTCATTCAATAATTAATAAAAACTCATTTTATTGCATTTGAATGCCCTTGTTTGCAATTTCGCTTTTCGTTGCTTTCATTCAGTTTTCTGTTGCTACAATCTTTCATATGAAGGTTGATTGAATTTGGCGGGCTTTCCCAATGAGACCTGGCAAGCGTCACACGCTGTAGGTTGAGCATGGCTGTGCTTCCGGCCTCGCTCCGTGACAGTTGGTATTAGAGCCGCGTCGAGACGCGTGGACTAGTGGGAATTCACACAATCGATATTGTGTTGCGAAAACAAGCTGCGAGATAGTTAACCAAGGACAACGACTCGATACCTTGGAGGACCGTGTCGGGGGATTTGCTAGAGTTTCCTTTCGACTTGAGGAACACCTTCGGGCACTCGAAGTAGATGCTGTTGATGGCACTTCTACTCAAACTGATGATATCAATAGCCTTAAAGCAGAGCTGATTACTATTCGACATGATATGGAGGACATCAACAACCGTGTAAAAACATGAATAAATAATTTTATTTGGATCAATTGGCTTATTTATTTCGCTTGGAATAATATTTACTTATTTACTTATTTTGACTTATTTGGCTTATTTTTAGCTTATTTTAATTTATTGACTTATATGTTTATTGGCTTAAATTTTGTTTATTTGGCAAACTAAACAAAATTGCTTATTTGACTGCTTATAAGTCAAATAAGCCAGTAAACCATTTAACCGGGTCCATTATTCATTTTGGTGCATTTTAATAGTAAAAAAACTATAATTAATATTCTACTTCATTTCACCTCACACTCTAGTTTTACTTTGGGTTGTTACTTATATTGAATATGTATTATATGTGTTTATAAATGAGTTTAAATTTATATAATTAAAATTTTAAATTTAAATAATCAAACTTAAATTTATTATAATTAATATTAATATTAAAATAAATAAGAGTCCAAATTAAAGTAACTAAAAACTGCAAGCTATACCCATTAGCTCATAACAACCATGTAACGAAATAAACTAATAACTATAAGAATAAATCTACAACACATTGACATAACAAGTATATACGAGAAAGTTAGTAACCACAATAATAAACTATTTCTGTGAAACCTAATGTTTAATAATATAAGTAGAAATTACAATGATTTTAATTTTATAAGAATGAACAATATTTTGATTCATTTTCCCTTAAGAAATATATGTTAAAAATACTTACACCTTTTAAAACTTTAGAATTTTTCATAAAAAGATAGATGAACATCGTAAGAGACTTTCTCATAAATAAATCATTTTCAAAAGAAGTCCAAAAAATAGAATTTTATCCTATTGAACAAATTGTGACATCAAATGCATAAGCTTGAAGAAAAAATATTTTCTCAAAATGCACCTCACCAAATCTTCTAAAATAAGTTTTATTTGAAAAATCAACTTCCGTTTCTAGCTCTAGACACATAAATAACAGCAAAACGATTTTGTTTATAATTAATTAAAAAATGTTTAAAGTGGGACCTCACTATTAGAAAAATTCTAAAACATAACATATTAGGAGCTCATATTGGCTCTTGTTCACTTTTAATGTAACAATCCAAGTGGACTAATAATCTAATAACTTGAATAAAGAGTCTAATAATACGGCTTAAAATACTTAAACCCAAGTTATTAGTAGTAGCTCACAAGCTTTTTTATATACCAGATTCAGTTTTTACCTCCCATCAATATGGTATGGAATATCACAATATTTCCCGCTCAAATGCGCAATGCCTTTTTCGTGTAGTCCAAATTCTTTCCTTGACTAGGATGCAGATAGCAGCTTATTAACGGATACAGAGTAGCTATTAGCGGACATAGAACAACTCATGAACGTGCATAAGACATATAATCTCAGTTCTTTTATCCTTTTTTGGAGTCTCTACTCCTTTATCCATACCACCGTAAAATCCTACACGAGAATCAGAGCAGACTCTGATACCATTTGTAACGATCCAGGTGGACAACTGACCCAATAACTTGAGTAAATAACCCAACAACGCAACAAAAAAATGCTTAAGTTAAGTTATTATCAATAAATCACGAGTTTTATTACATACCAAATTTATTTTCTATCTCTTACCGACGTGGGATGGTTTATCACAATATCCTCTACTTAAAAAGCGCGATGTCTTCGTCACGTAGCCCAAGTTATTTCCTTGGTTGGGACGTGAATATAATACCATTTGTAACGACTCAAGTGGACAATTAATCGAATAATTTGAGTAAATAACCTAACAACACGACTAAAAATATTTAAACTAAATTATTAGTAGTAGCTCACAAATTTCATTACATACAAGACTTATTTTATACCTATCACAAATGTGAGATGAGTTATCACATTTAATGTTAAGGGTTAAACTTTTAAGCATGGATCATATATGGTGGCACATCAAAAATAAGTTTTAGTAATCACCAAATAATGAAAGAAATATAAATTATTCATCAAACTATCGCAACACCCGTATAAGCTTAAAATTATCGTAATTAAGTCTAAAATTACTATAAACAGATCATAAACTTGTTATGAAACCAAAACAAAAATAAAAAACAATTAAAGAGATGCATGTTATAGAAATTCACTTTTTAAGTTTGAGAAACAGTGTATGCACCTATTTCTCTTTGCTTTTGTTATACTTAGAATAAATTACACAAATAGTGTGCTGGATTATCGATGGTAAGAGAGAAAGTTTAAAACATAAAAGAATGTAGGGTTTCGCTCTTTTCTTTTTTTCTTATTTCTCAGTTGAGACTGTCATTAAAAAATTTCTAAAATACTATTTACTGTTTAATAATTTTAGAAATTAAAAGTGTGAGTAAAATTTAATATTTTGAGTTCACCCTTAAAAGTGTGAGTAAAATTTGATTTTGAGAGCTTTTTTTTTTTTTGTTTTTTTTGTTTTTTTAATATTTTTTATTTATTTATTTTTGTTTTTTAATTTTTTGTGGAGAGAGAAATTTAAAAAGTATTTTTATCTGAATTAAATTTTTTAAAAAATTACTAAAGACAAAAAATTAAAAAAAATCTAAAAAACTTGCTAACTTTTTAATTTTATATGAACTTTTTAAATATTTTGATAAAAAATTTTAATTTTTTATTTTTCTTAAATAAAAATAATTAAAAAAATACTTTTATTTAAACTAATATTAAAAAATGTACTAAAAATATAAAAATATTTCATAGAAAAAGCGAGACCAAACACCATCGATTAATCCCGAATAACGGTGTTTGGCGGCAGGAATTGTGATACACCGAAATATTCCCAATTCAGGACAAACTAAGCGCTCGCAAATTCGCAATCTTGCACCCCCTCGCGAAAAGCTTTATCCTCTCTCACTCCCCAGCCCAGGGTAGCCTTCCAGCTTCATCATCCCCTCCACCATGTCGAGAGGAACCGACCGTCTTCTGAAGAGCCTGAAGCAATTCGCAGACCTTCAGTACAAGCTATTCACTCGTCGTTATGGTCAACAGTTGATAGACATCTTCGACTTCCCGATTAAGCTCGTGCTTTCTCCTTTCACCATTGCCTTCGACGTTGCTGGCTCAGCTCCGCGCGGGTTCGGCGTCCCGGAGTTCATCTCGAAGCTCTCGTACTCTGCAATCTTTGTGAGTTCCTTCTTTAATGATGTGTTTTCATTGACGCACGTTGTTTGTCAAGTTGTTCGGTATATATGTCCGTTCAATTTTCAGTGGGTTATGTTTGATTTTTGGTCATGTGGAAGCTTTTTATTGATTTGGTATTTGAATGATTGGAAATGTCAACTGAATTGTACTTGTTAATCGATTAAGCGGGTCACTAGGTTTCTGGATTGTTGAAGTGCAGTTGCTTAAATTGGTCATTTTCGTATTTTGTTTTTTGTGGTAAGTAAGCGTTTAGTATTATAACAAAAATGAAACACTGGCAAGTTACACGTCCCTAAAGGCACTTTTTATGTTATCGAAAAAGACACTTTCTAAACACAATTGATTCAAATATCAAATTTGGGCAACAATGGAGAGTAAAAAATAATTAAGGTGGAGTTCGCTCAATAAAAGGTGGAGTTTGCTCCGCGTGAAATTCAAAAAGAGTAGCCACACTCCACCCTTTTTTTCATTCACACTTTTTCTTTCTCATCCCACTCTTACTCTTCTCCCCAACTTCTATATTAGAAAAATTCAAATCCTTAAAATTGCCTTAGAGGACGAAAGTCACCTCAACACCGTTCTAAAATGTGATATAGATTGGCACGGAACTATCTCAAAGTTATTTACTGAACTGAGAGCACCCTGCTTCAATAGGCTGCCTCCTGCTTAAGCATGCCCCCATCTGAAATTGAAAATGGCGATTTTAGGAGAAGAAAATGTGGGCTTTCTTTAGCGTACAGTCTGCCTGTTTGGTGGCAACAACAGATGTATTGTGGTGCTTCCGAGGACAACCGATTGATTGTTTTGCTTCCAATTAATGAGTTTTCTAGTGGTTTTGATATGTTTACTCAAATCTAAATCTTAAAATGTTGATGGAGGACTTTCTTTATGATTACAGCATTTCTTAAAGTGGGTTCTTCTTTAATGTACATAATATTGTGGGTCTAAATCCCACTGACCACAAGTTAGTAACCAAATCATGGTTAGTTAACTACATGTTACTGCCCACCTTGTGATTTTCTATGAACATAGTATTAAGAGGTTTATATTGGATAAGCAATTTCTACTGCTGATTATTCCAGTCAAAAGGATGCGACTAACAAGTTTTAATTGATGAAATATCTTAGAGATCAAGGAACATATACTTTCTTAAGGAGAGATGAATAGTTGGTCGGGAACACTGCTATTTCCATTTCCCGTAGTTTATGTTTTTATTGTTTTACAAGTCTAAATAATGTTTCCGATCTTCCTCTTCCAAACCTTGCTTCCGTTGCTCCTGTTAATTTGTGCGTGCGTGCGTGTATATATATATATATATATATATATATATATATATATATCTTAAATATTGATACATTTACTTTGATGAGAAAGTAAAATTTAACTATTGGTACAAAATATAGTGAATTTTATAATGTTTAGGGGTACTTTTATACTGAAAAAGGTCTAACAGCCTTTATTGAACTTCTTGTCATTTTGTTTTTGAAGTGGCTGTGATGGCATTGCTGTCTCAACATTTTTTTTACTAGTAAATTTAAACCACATGATCGAAGATTTTCTTTCTTACTTGTTTTAAATGGGCATCTTAACTCTAACTTGGGGGAATTGGTCTCTTTTATTTTTTATTTATCTGTTTATTTTTATTGTAAAGGGTACAAAATACCAAAGATTAGAGAATTTTAATATCCAGGTTTCATTGTACCCGTGAAATAAAAACTTATTGTTGATAGTTGACTAATTGGAGGAGGGATTCTAGTTTGGGGTGTGATCGACTCTTACCATGGGACCAAAACCCAATTTCTACAAGTGATTATATGACTAATTATGATTTATGGTACAAATGTTGGACAATCAAGAAAAAAACATTTACAAAACAAGTGTTGCTTAAATTACTAAATAAGTTGGTTGAAATTTCTAAATAAGTGTTGCGGAAATGAGGATGTGGATATGGATTTGTGCCAAAACTATGAAAGCTAGGACTTGGGATGTGCAAATTCTAGAGATGTAGATGCAACTTCTATTGAAGATGCAACAACTTGTTTATGCTTTTTCAACGTCTTAATGATATTACTTTACTTATAAAAAATATATGAAAGTTAGGACTTACGAAGGGTGACAATATCCACATTGAGAGCATGTAAGAGACGAAAAAAACTGAAATGAATAAGAATTAAGATAGTAAAGAAAGACAACTAGCTTGTGTTTTAATTGAAATAATGGCCCTTGATCAAGTAGAATAGCAAATAAAATTCCCTAAAGTAGGTTTGGATAATGTATGAGCTGTCTGGAAGAATAAAAACACTCGGCTTAGGAGTCACCAAAGGTGAGAGAGGAAAGAGTTGGCAACCTTAGGGCAAAACTGGGATGACAGTAAAGACTAGAAAGTAAGGGTGATGTGTATTCAATGAGAAATGCCCTTTATATAGGCTGAACCAATGGACGAAGACAACTTGCATGCGTTACGTGCTGTCTCCCTTGACTCGAATTCTCTAAGTTTTGACCGCTACTGGCCGATAGCATTGGTGCTCGTATTATAAGGTAGTTATGATATATCAGCATCACCGTGATACATACCTTGAGGTGTCAGAACGGTCAAACCCTTTTATGTTTTAAGGCGGTTAAGGTGGGGTAAACCACGTAAGGTTGGTTCGGTTGAGCAATTTTGACGATCCCAATTCTAGCATCAAATTCACTTATTTTCCTGGTGATCTCGAGTGAATTCTAGGTCTTAGTCCCATCTAGGGGTATGGGGTTGATCTCACGGGTGGCACTGTGGAGCTAACGAGGTGATGTCTTTAGCGTGCTGGAATATAGTAGCTGGTACGACCGTGCCGTTCTTGAGCTATCTACCTACACTAGGTAGGACAGGGTTTTCTTGGGTTGATTTTCTTTCTTTCTTTCTTTTTTTTTGTGTGTTCTTTGTGGGAACCATTG
>JAOTRH010228863.1:0-10244 GCA_034768845.1 Heliamphora exappendiculata
TTACTTTTAGATACACTTTATTTATTTTTGATTTTCATGGGCCTACGTGCCCCAGCTTGATACTGTTATGGGCCTGCATGCCCCTTTTATTGTTTATTGGGCCTAGATGCTCCAGTATTTACTCTGATACATCTTATCACTTTCTGATGCATTTACGGGCTTTCGTGCCATTTATTACCTTTTGTTCATCTGCTTGTATGGTTTATTTTTATTTACTGCTCAAACTGTCATGAATGTACAATATGAATATCAAAATCTACACAGAATGCAGAAACCACAAATTGATACATATTTGCCACCTTTTAACATGGTAGTGACCAGAATTAACGCGGTGGTCGCCATTTTCCATAAATGATGACATGGCGGTCGCTTGGTCAAAGGGAGGTGTCACTGTACGGTTCCCTTCCAAGGTGGCGGTCGCCACTTTGATGGCACTTGTTCAGCTTTTTTTATCTCCAGCCTTTCCCTGCTTTATAAATTCAGCCATGGATGCCCCATTTTTCGTAGTTCTGACCCAGATGACTAGCCCCCTTTCTTCATGGATTGAGGCATTCTCCCATATCGAACGTTTAAACTTTGCTCCATTCGGCCTTAACGCCTTTTTCTTATTGATGACCGTGAGGATTAACAGGCCTTTACTAATGGCTGCTACACAACTGTGGGATCCTCAGCCTCACGTCTTTCGATTTGGCTTTGAAGAGTTATGTCCCGCTGTGGAGGAGTTTGCTGCTTTCTTGGACTTGACTCCATGGAGCTCCATTGTGGTTCTTACTTTCTTTCTTTCGACCCATCAATAGGTGATACAGCTCTGTGGCTTATCTAGGATGGAGGCCTCTCTTTTGACACAGGATGACTGTCTTTACATACCTTGGATTATTGACAGATTTCATCCTATCGGTGACCTCAGTGACCTCAGTTTTCAACTGCAGTGACATTATGCTCTTTGTTTGTCTTCTTGCTCGGTATCTTCTTGTCCCGCTGATGGGCGAGTTAGCTGTGCATTGGTTCACATCGCGGGTCAGATGTGGATGGGAAAGAATTTTGTGCCACTTGTCTTAGCCGAGACACTGACGGGTCTAGATGTTGTTCATCGCGGTGAGATCACAACTTTTACTGGCAGCCCCTTACTTCTTCAGATAAGCCCCAAAACCTTTCTTTTACCAGACTTATTCATATTGCAAATCTTTTTCCTCACCGCTCTAACTTTTGCAGCAAATCTGGCTGTGGAGAAGGTAAATCTTGTACAGAAACCTCCTACTGATAGGTATAATGCCGCAGCTTTCCTTTATCGTACCAACTATCAGATATGCACCATTGAGGCAGCCTGGCGGCAGTACCTTTTCTCTTTGACTGACCCAGATATTACTTGGAAATGCCCTTGGTGGCGAATCACTGCCATGACTCTAACTACCTTGGATCACCCTGGTGTCTTGCTAATTGGTCTGCGTTAGACTACTTCCTATTACCCCATAGAATCATGTGGCAGTTTGGTCATAGTCTGATCAACTTTCCCAGTATTCGAGGTCGATTATTTTCATCCATACTGCGGGCCCCATTTCTAACAGTGTATCAGCATGCTTGGCCGTCTCGTTCACATATGAAGATGCAGGAGTTGCGATGTCCCGAGCTTTCTACAGAGTACAAGACATGGCTGAAGCTGGATTGGGAGAAGAAAGATAAAGACTAAGGAATATAAGCAATAAAAAGGAGGAGGATTTGAGGCTACTTGCTTTGTTTTGAAGATTTCATAATTTTCTCTTTTGTTTGTAGAGCTTGGGACTTGCGTTCCCTTCCTTTTATTTTCAAACCTTTGTAACTCTGCTCAAAGTAATGAAAACCCTCGCTTTATGTTTTAGATGGTTTAAATTTATCCAAAGTTTTTTTTTCAATTAAATGACTTCATTATCAAAATTAAAAAGTAAATTTACGTTGGTCTCAGTTAGATTCTAAGCTTGTTAAAAACAAAGAATGTGGCTGGACTTCTTAAAAGTAACTGTCTACGTATCCCAAAAAGATAGAATCAGACCATAATGTAGTTCGAGCTCGATTTACTCTCGGGTATTGACACTCTCTTTTGTGATGCCCTTAATTTTTGCCAAGATCGCATTTTCAGATTTTTGGCCTTGTAGGCTAGTCTAATTTTTGCCTAAGTTGTCTTTTCGATTTTTAACTCAACGAGTTTTTATTTTATCTTTATTTTTATCACAAGGATAGTACTTTTGAGTTGATCGAGATTAACTGGAGTGGAGAACACATTGCCATCCTAATCTATAATAATAACTGCACCATCTGTCATGATGATTTTGATGAGAAACGGTCTGGACAAATTCGGCTTGAGCTTACCTCTCGGGTCGAAGATAGGAGGTCTGATTTTCTTAAGAACTAGATCTCCTTCTCTGAGATCTCGAGTTTTGACCTTTTTATTGAATGCTCGAGCTATTCTCCTTTGATAACCTTGTTTATGAAACAGAGTTTATATTCTTCTTTCAATAAATAACAGCAATTCTTCCATCTGTTTCCTCTGCCACTCTGCTTCTGAAATACTGGCCTCGGCCACTATTCTTAGTGAGGAGATTTCCACCTCAATGGGAAGAACAACTTTCATCCCATATACTAACGAGTATGGCGTAGCACTTGTTAAAGTTCTTATCAACGTCCTGTATCTCTAAAGTGCAAATGGTAGATGCTTCGATTAATCTTTATGTGAGTTGATGGTCTTTTTTAGGATTTTCTTGATATTTTTGTTTGCTGCCTCAACTACTCCATTGGTCTGCGGCCGATATGGTGAACACTTGTGAACCACTATCCAGTATTTCTCACAAAAATCCAAGACCTCTCCTTGAAAGTGCGAGCCATTATCTGAGATAATCTCATGGGGAACTCCATTCCGGTAAATAATGTTTGGCTTGATGAACTTGGCAACATGAAAGGTTTTTAATACGAAGTAGGAAGCTGCTTTCACCCACTTCGTAAAGTAGTCAATGGCTACTAGGATGAACTCGTGCCCATTTGATGCCTTCGGTGTTACCTTGCCGATCACATTGATGCCCCATACTGATAATGACCATGGTGACGATAGGTTATACAGTTAAAATGGTGGAGCGCGCATAAGGTTCGCATGAATCTGACACTTTTGACACCTCCATACAAACTGTGTATAGTCAATTTTCATTGTCATCCAAAAGTACCCTTATCGCAGGATCTACTTGGCTAACATGTTTCTGCTCATGTGTGGCCCACAAACCCCTGCGTGGATCTCTTTTATCAATGCTTGGCCCTCTTCAGTGTTTACACATAGCTTGTTGACCTCAAAATGTCCTCGTTTGTATAGTCTACCACCACAAATGACAAACTGTGCGGATAATCGTCGTATCGCTCTTTTGTCCTTTTTGCTAGCAAACTTGGGATATTCTCCTTTTTTTATGAAGTTTTGAATGTCAAAAAGTACCATCGACGGTTGTTAGTGCTTTCCTCAATTGCGACTATCGTCTCGTATGCCAGTTTTCTTTTATGTTCAATTATCAAAGGCCACATTCGGATATAAGGTGGTATGTCAATCATGGATGCTAGGGTGGCCAGTGCATTGGTGAACTTTTTCTGCAGTCTTGGCACATGGGTAAAGATTACTGATTCAAAACACGATATCAGCTTCTCTAGCTCTTGATGGTAGAGAATCAAGGTTAAGTCCCTGACCTTCCATTCTCCACATGCTTGTGAAACCACCAGTGCTGAATCTCTGATAACTTCCTGCTTCTTTACCCCTAATTCTAAGGCTGCCTCCAGTCTAGCTAAACATGCTTCAAACTAAGCCTGATTGTTGGTAACTTCAAAATTGAGCTTCAAAGACAAGGGGATGTGTGATTCGTTAGGAGTGACAAGAAGGACTTCTATCCCATAGCCATATTGATTGGATACGCCATCAAAATATAGAGTCCACTTGTCATCCCCAATTTTCCTCAACTGTTCGTCAAGAAACTAGAACTCTGTGTCTTCACCTCCCACAACTAGTTGGTCGGTCAGTAATTCTGCCACTGCTCTGCCTTTGACTGACTTTCGGGAGACGTATCTGAGGTCGAATTCTAATAACAATAGCAACCATTGAGCCAACCTTCTCGTCAGTGCCGGCTATTCAAACAGGTACTTTAACGGGTCCATCTAGGAGATGATATTCACTGTAAAAAATAGCATGTAATGCCTTAGTTTTTGGGAAGCCCAGACCAAATCCCAACATGTCTTTTCCAGTGGTATGTATCGTATCTCTGATCCCGTCATCTTTTTGTTTAAGTAGTAGACAACATTTTTGATTTCAAGTTCACCCTCTTGCGCTAGCATACATCCCATAGCCGAATCAGTCACTGATAAATAGAGGATTAGTGGCCTATCAGGTTCGGGAGGAGCTAGGACATGTGGGTTTTGCAAGTATTGTCGTACGGTATCAAATGTGTCTTGGCATTTCTGATCCCATTTGAACTCAACTCCTTTCTTTAGTAGATGAAAAAGTGGCTCGCAGGTAGTTGTCAGTTTTGTAATGAACCGACGGATGATCTGTATTTTACCCAGAAATCCCCAGACTTCTTGCTCAGTCGTCGTCGGAGGCTTTTTCAAGATTGCCCTAATCATTGAAGGATCCACTTCGATACCCCATTGAGTGATCATAAATCCAAGCATTTTTTTGGCAGTAACTCCAAAGGCACACTTTTGTGGGTTGAGCTGCATCTTATACTTCTGAATCATTTCAAAGAACTTTCACGCTGTTGTGATGTGGCCATCCCGATCCTTAGACTTGACTGTCATGTCATCCACGTATACCTCAACCTCCTTATGCATCATGTATGCAGTAAAGTAGTGGCAGCCCTCTGATAGGTTGCCCTACATTTTTCAAGCCAAGCTGCATCACACAATAGCAATAAGTGCCCCAAGGTGTCGTGAACGTCGTGTTTTCTCTGTCCTCAGGATCCATTAGAATTTGGTTGTACCCAGAGAAGCCATCCATGAATGACAACAAGGCATGCCCCGCTCTACTGTCTACCAAGACATCGATGTGTAGTAAAAGAAAATTGTCTTTCGGTCTAGCCATGTTGAGTTCTCAAAAATTTACGCAGACTCATATACGACCGTCTTTCTTTAAAATAGGTACAATATTGGCTACCCATTTTGGATACTCGGTCACCATCAAGAATCCAGCATCGATCTGTTTGGCAACCTCTTCGTTAATTTTTAGAGCCCATTCTGGTCGGATCTATCCTAACTTTTGTTTGACCAGCTTGGCATCAAGGTATAACGGGATATCGTGCTGGACAATGTCAGTATCAATTCCGAGCATATCCTTATAAGACCATGCAAATACATCATTGAATTCTTTTAATAAAGTTATTAATTATTTTTGTTCAACTAAGGATAAAGAAGAATCGATTTGAACATTTTGCGGGTTAGTTTCATTACCCAGATTTATTGACAAAATTTCTTTAATTATTGGTTGGGCACGCATTTTTTTTCTTCTTTTATTAAAAATTTTATTTCTTCGAGAATATTCCCGTTGAATTCAAAATCGTTGAAAAGAGTTAAGAAATAAATTAAACAAAGCAGAGTAACTGAAAATTTATTTCATTTCATTGAAAGAAGAAGGAATTAAAAACTCAAAAACATAAATAGGGAGAGGTGCACAATCACAGACTCAGACTTAGACTTGGACTCGAAACAGACATCATGTACACCACAAGACTCTAAGGTCTAGTTCTTCACTTCCTTTGTAGTTGCGTTGACAGTGAGCTTGGTGCAGTCAATTGGCGTGCTGAAGCCTATCATGAAGCAGTTTGAGTCGGTTACGTGCAGTTGTGCCATCTTTTCATTGAACAACGCTCCCATGTCAATTTCGTCAAGCTTGTCGGCCCAGTCTTCCTCTTCGATCTTCCTTCCTTCCTCTTCCTTTTTCACTATCTCTTCCTTTTCTGTATCAGACAACTGATGGAAGAAAAAAATTTCCAATCCTGGCAAGTTTTGATTGGTTTCTTCGTCGATCTACGGTTCTGAAAAGCTATAGTACGGGAAATCTTTCCCTTCTTTGATAAAGTACCCATTGAGTGCTCCAGAATAATTCAGCTTCCGTCCCCTTCTAGGCCCTTCGAAATCTTCTTCCATGAATTTGAATCCAAGACCGAAACGGTGAGAAGTCGGCAATACTTGGACAGATTCTGAAATACCCTGCTGCTTACGTCCTAATCCTATACTTGGAAAAAAGGACATTTACCTCATCATCATTACCGCCCGCGGGTTGATGTACATTTCCTCCTCATTCATTAGCATCTGTACAGCCTGGGCTTCGCCGAACTGGAAACCACTGAGCGATACATCACCTTAACCATACTGTACTTCCAACATAGTTGAGCTCTCTCCTTTTCTTAGGGGATGAATGTTGTCTTTCCCGTGGATAGTTAGAACTGTCCCATTTCTTATTAGTTTTAGTTTCTGATGTAAAGTCGATGGTTCCGCCTGGACACTTGGAACATGCAACCAGGGTCTACCCAACAACAAGTTAAAAGATGTCAGTACATCTTGTACAGGGAACTCGACCAACGTTTCCAAGGGCCCTACTGATATCGCAAATGATACTAGCCCCAGTACGTCCCTCCTTGTGTTGTCATAGGCCCGGACTCCTTGATTGCTCGATGTGAAGTGCTCCGCCCTTAGTCCTAAACAGAGTGCTGTTCTGAGCGGACATATATTTAATACAAACCCGTTATTAATTAGAGTCACGGCGACCCACTTATCTAGGCATTTAATGGTAATGTGTGGCGGTTTGTTATGATTCCTTTCCCCTGTTGGCAGATGTTTATTAGAAAAAAAAATAACTTTCGGCTCTATCGCCGGCAGAATAAGTCCAATCAGTTGCCCTGGGGTGGCATCTATCGAAATGCTGGCTTTATTCAGAACCTTTAGCACAGTTTGTCTGTGCTTATGCGAGGCCATCAGTAGCCCCCAAATGCTGAAATTGGCTTGCGTCTTCTTTAATGGCTTCAGCACTGCTTCATCCACTTATTCTTGTTCATGCTCCTTCCCTTTTCCACTTGGTTGCTCTTTCTCTAGCTAGACTGGCTTGAAATGTCGCCCACTTCTGGTCAGATGTTCTATCCCCTCATCGGGATCCCATAATCTCGTTATTGTGTCGTTGATTTGTCGTACCTTCTTCACAGGTGGGGGGCTTTCAAACGCCCATAAATCCCCTAAATCATCGATTACTATCCTTCCTCTTCTCTCCTCATCATATTCCATAGCCCATGTATTATCGACATCCTCCTAAAGATCCTCTTTGATAAAATCTACTTGTTGTTCTCTAGCGGCCCAAAAATTAGTCCACTCTGCTCCGTCTTATTTCAGCACAACCCTTACTAGTCAATAGGATTGTATTTCATCCACATGTACCTCTTTCTCAAAAAGTTGGGGAAGGGTAATGCCATCGAGCATGTGACCAAACCCATATGGTCTGGCTGGGTAATCCAAAGGTTAATCGTCTTGTTCGTTACATTTGGCCTTGGAGTAGCGAATGGTGAGGTTCTGGGTCTCATGTGTGAGTCTTAAGCACTTATTAGTTAAATGTCGTGATCTTGGTGGAAGGCGTAGTATTGAGAAGCATTAAACCTTGGTGGTAGGGGATCAGGTACGGGCATCGGGTCTAACGGCTTGATAAGTCCTTTTTTGATGAGTTGACTCAGGGCGGTGGATAATGAAATGTTGAGGGGAGTGAACACCCTCTTAGGCCTTTGTTGCTGTTGACCGTTATCTAATTGATGGGTATTGTTGGATTGCTGGGTGAAAGAAGACGGGTTCAACAGGTTTACCTCGTTCGAGCTAAACAGGAGGTTGGTGGTGGAAGATTGGTTTTGGTTGGTTGTAGGGAATGTCCTCCTAGGTTTCTGGCTAGGCTCGGCATTTTCAATATCCCCAGATTGTATAGCATCTTCGATTTGTACCCCTGCATCAAACAGCTGCCCAAAGGTAGAAAGCGGCTGCGTGATAAGGTACCGCTTCTGTGGATACTACAGATTCTTAACCACGATCCTCACTTGTTCTTTCTCAGTAGGCCGGTTGGTCATCTTGGCGGCTTTGCCCCTCCACCGAGTTAAGAAATCGACAAAACACTCATGATTCTCCTGTCAAGTTGTTTCGAGCTCTCGGGTGGTGACATCTAGTTGGACATTATAGCTGTACTGACTGACAAAAGCTGTGGTTATGTCCTCCAAAGTCCTAGTTTTGGCAACCTCCAAAGAAAAAAACCATTTCTGTGCAGTCCCAGAGAGTGATCGATGGAAAAGTTGAGCCTTGAGCTGATCATTAATCCCCATGGAGGAGAGAGTTTGAACGTACATCCTCAGAGGAATTCGGGGATCTCTAATACCATCAAATTTCTCCATCTCTGGTATTTTAAACTTTTTGGGCAACTTTGCATCTGGAAACAGGCACAAACCACCCACATTCAGCATGTATTCTTCTACTCCCTTTGTCTTCCTCAGTACCTTCTCCATTCGGTCAATCTTATCCGTCAGCGCGAATTTCGTAGACTGGACAGTATTCTCCTCTTCTACTACCACCGGGCGGGGAACCTAAGGTGGCACAGGAACTTGTTGTACATCTTGTACTTGGTTGTCATCCCAAACGTCTTCGTTATTCTCATTTGTGTCAACGAGTTGTTCATTCACAACGGGCATACGAGCCTGAATTGCCCGGATCTACGCCTAACACTGATTTTGAGCTTGGGTCTGCTGCTCCATAGCTCTTTGTATCTCAGTAACGGCTCTCATTAGAGCTGTCAAGTTCACCTCATTCTTGGTCATTTTAGCTAATTGTTCGGACACTCTATGAAGTCTGCCTGATTCTGATCTCTTCCAAACACGTGTTAATTGTTCTCTTTTCGGCTCAATGGTAAACCCGCAGTAAAAAAACCAACTTTCAAAAGTAGAATAATCAGTATCAAACACTTCCCGGATGAGAATTCTAACGATAGATAGCAAACAATCCAGATACCCAAAATAGCAAATCATAAGCAGATAATCACGGAAGCTATATCAATGCCCCTACCGAGCTCATACTAGCAGCATAACAACTAAACAGGTTTGACTAAACTCGAGTGGAGGAATGGGCAGTATTCCGGTAAGAACAGAGAACTAGGCTGAGAGGACAGGTTTGACCTAGAATTTTAAGGAAAAATGGGCAGCATAACGGTAAGAAACTAGCTCATGCGGGTATAACAAAGATCTGAAGGAAACGAGCCTAAACAATGGCGGAGGTATGGAACTAACAGCCCGGGAAGAACCAGGCAGAGAGAAACTTTCCTAAAGGCTTCAAAACAAAACAAGGGCATGACCCCGGGAAGAAAACTATTGAAGGAAAACCAAACATGGTGAAAGCAAAGCCCGGGTAAGAACTCGAAGGCGACAAGCTAACCTAATCAATAGATAAGAGAAAACCCGGGCTGAATCCGGAAGAGGAACTAGCTTAAGCCCGAACAAACAATCCTAACAATACGCAATCAAAATATACAATTAGAAAATACATAATCCTACTAGGGTTAGCAGTACCTAATTGGGGGTTCTAGGCTACTAGTAATATGCAAAAGGTCAATTTTGGTTAAACGAATAGGGTACCTTCTGAATAGAGCCGGATATATACTTTTCATATTTGGAGTGGTGCAGGACATGGTCAAACAGTACGCCCGAACTCTTTTACTATACCTACGAAAACGTACAGTCAGTAAGATTTGCCCACCTTTCCAATAATCGGGTCAACTAGGCAGGGAGTTTGAAGAACAATGCATATGCATGCGAAAATATAAATGAGAAATACATATTCAAAACCAATGATGTTTTTAAGTCTAGCCTTCTTAATTGATTTTTTAAACCCGTCCCCAGCGAAGTCGCTACAAAATACTGTGGTGCCAAAATTTTTAGAGTTTTTAGAAAATGTTCAAAAATATGGGATTCAAAAGATATTTAGAAAATATTTTAACACCATGAAAATCAAATTCTGAAAACTCATTTTTGTTAAAAATGAAGTTGCCACTTAGTTTTTGAGAAAAACTAAGAAAAATAAAAATGGTTACTGATCTTTAAAACCTTTAACCAGAGAAAAATGTTTGGGGCCTGTGGTATGAATTGGGAAAGGTGTTAGGCACCCCGTTCGCACAACCATAAAGTTAGTCTCTACTAATCACAATTGGTTCTTTAATAGGATTTATCAAACGCATGCAAATA